>LOJH01013575.1:0-24729 GCA_001685095.1 Ellobius talpinus
AGAGATCTGCCTGCCTCTGCCTCCTGAGTGCTGGGATTAAAGGTGTGAGCCATCTACAGCCAGATATGGAAAAGCAGTCTTAAGATGAATTCTGTTGATCAAGAAACAAGATCCAAAAATACTTAGCGTATCTCAGACTAGCATCTTCTGTTTCTTTTTTTTCCACATTTATTTATCTTGTGGTTTGTATGTAGGCATGTGTGCCACAATATACCAATAGAGATTGGAAGACAACTTACAGGAGTTGATTCTCTCCTTCTACCGTCTGTCCCAGGAATTGAACTTTAGGCTCAGCAGCAGGCACCTTACCCACTGACCCATCTTGCTGGCCCTGAATTTTGAGTTTGAAAAAAAGGATAGAATGCTTGTGCTAACTTACTTTCATACATACAAGTAGAACAAGTTGATTTTTCTTATTTAGACAGGCTTTCATGTAGCCCAAGCTGGTTTCATGGGTACTGAGTTCTGGGTTTGTAGTCACGCACCACCATGATTGGGTTATACTGTTCTAGGACTCAAGCTGAGGGCTTCATGAATGCCCACTATTGACTAAACCAGGTCCTCAGCCCCAGAACTGGTTGATCCTTGGAAGATTTTTCTGACTCCTTTTCCTTCGAGCTGACACTATGGGTTTCAGCAGAGGCTTTTCTCTCCGCTCTGCTTCTCCCACCCAGCTCCTGCGTGCATTTGCACGTGCACACCTGACTTTGCTCTGCTCCCAGGCCCAGACCCATGGGAAGTGGCCCGTGAAGTGGTATGCCCCCGAATGCATCAACTACTACAAGTTCTCCAGCAAGAGTGATGTCTGGAGCTTCGGAGTCCTGATGTGGGAAGCGTTCTCCTACGGGCAGAAGCCTTATCGGGTGAGCCGCGCTCAGCTGTGTGTTTCATGTCTCAGCCTTGTGGCCTTAGGAAAACATTACTCAGTGTTGGGCTATTGCCGCAAGAACCTGGTGACACCCTGGGGTGGCTCATCAGCCTCTAACAGTGGGCAGTTAGTGCAACCTTAGTTTACAGTAACCTAGATATGACACTTGGTGCTAAGTGAACATATTTTCACTGTGTGTTACATACACACACGACAGACACAGCCCCAGACCATCCTTCTTGAAAGTTATAATAGAAACGGTGACACTGACAACATCAACTACGTTAGCTGTTGCTATGTGTGTTCTTGTGTGTGTGCATTCTCATGTGTGTGCATATGTGTATGCATTCTCGTGTGTGTGCATATGCGCGTGTATTCTCATGTGTGTCCATATGCATGTGCATTCTTGTGTGTGTGCATATGCATGTGCATTCATGTGTGTACATATGCATGTGTATTCTCATGTGTGTGCATATGCATGTGCATTCTCGTGTGTGTATATGCGTGTGTAAAGGCATCATTCCTGAGGGACTACTCGCCTTGCTGTTTGTGGTAGTCTCTTTCTTAGCCTGAGTTCATCCTATAGGCCAGGCTAGCTGGCCAGCAAACCCCAGGAATCTGCCTGTCTCTATATCCCCAGCACTGGGATTACAAGCATTCACTGCCACTCTTGACTGTTTACATGGGCTTTGGGGATTGAACTCAGGTCCCCATGCTTGCAAGGTAGCACTTTGCAGACTAAACTAGTGTGTGTGTGTGTGTGTGTGTGTGTGTGTGTGTGTTTTCCTGGATGGTGCCACTCAGTAGATTGCCACACATGAAGGCCCTACATCCCACAAGGCCAGGCCCTAAATAAAAAATCAGAGCAGGAACCCCAAAGCCCCCCTTCTCCCCAAGACATCCAACCCTTCTCACTGGGCAGCCACCTCTGACTCTAGGATTCTGGGGAAGGGCCCCTAGCATTGTGACTGATGTCACTTGATATTGCACAGCCCGTGTCTGTGTTCCTCTATCTCTGGGGATGAGGTCCTTTGTTTGTTGGCAGGTGTTTTAAGAGCTTGTGTGCATTTTCATGTCTCAGGGGATGAAGGGGAGTGAGGTGAGTGCCATGCTGGAGAAAGGAGAGCGTATGGGGTGCCCTCCAGGATGCCCCCGAGAGATGTACGACCTGATGAACCTTTGCTGGACCTATGAGTAAGTACTCAATCCTGTCTTCCATTGACCTGGATGTAGAAGCAGACGGCGTGGCTAGCATCCTAATTATGTCTGTAGCTGTGATAAAATGTCTCGGCCAAAAGCTAATGTAAGGGCAAAGGATTTATTTTAGCTCAGAACTCCAGATTACAATCCATGGTCACAAGGCGGTCAAGGTGGCACGAACTGAAAACATTCGGTCACATCATCACAGTGGAGAGCTGAGAGAAAAGATATCGTACATGCTTCTTGTGCTCAGCTCACTTTCTCCTCCTTGAGAAAGTCCAGGATACCCTGGCCCAAGAATGGTAACCCACGGCAGGCTGGGTCTTCACATCAAATAGCATGATCAAGACAATTTCCCGACAGGTTGACCTGTTCTAGACAACAGTCCCTCATTGAGACTGTCTTCCGAAGTGGTTCCAGACTGTGTCAAGTTGACAATTAAAACTGACTTTCACAGCTGATGTCATGGAGTTTGTGACCCCAGGGAAAGGACCATAGACCCAATCCAGTTATAATTTAAAAATTTATTGATTAATTGCTCCAGTACAAACAATATCTGAGCCAAATTTGAGATGGCCATGAAGGAGGATGTTGGGGAAGGGTTTTCTTTTTTTAAGGCAAAAACCACTAGAAGACCTCCAATATCTAAGCAAGCAAGCAAAACCTGGTTTGTTCTGCCAAGGTAAGTGGTTAAGGCAACTCAAGACACTCCTTAGGTATCTGTGTAAGCAAGCTACAGAAGCCAAAAAATTAGTTAGTCATAGCATAACAAGTAGATAGTCGTGGCTGTACATTTTTGAGTGGGGGTCACTGAGTCAAAGTTACTGGGAACTCATCTTCCAGACACTGGAGTCAGAGACAAATGACTGATAGGTACCAAGAGGGATGCCTCACATAAAATGGAGTTTCCTTAGTCATCACACTGGGTATTAAAGTATGAATTGTTTTGATGTATCAGGAAAGTGGTGCCTTCTACATAATTGATGGCAGGGGTGGGGCCAGAAATTGACTACTTTACTATCCAATCATGTCTCTTCGAGGCAGGGACACTAATTTATGCATTTTGCAGCTGTGGTAGAACACACGTAGGCAAACTAGGCCAGCTGCAAAGCTACCAGCTGTCATGACTCTATGAGACCACAGTGTGGACTGGAGGAAATCACAGCGTCCCAGATAGCATCTCAAGCATCTGGAACAGTCCCTGCCTTTGACAACGTCTGAGAGCCTCCCTTCTTCCACAAAGCATTACATCCAGCCTAGAAGCTCCTGAAAACCAGAGACAACACAGGGCCAGAAGTCCCCAGACAAGGTTGCCACATGCTATACTCACAGACTTCTCAGCGCACAAGGGTCAGAAGCCCCATTCCTGTTCTTAGGTATAGTGTGCTTTGCTTTCCCTAACAACTCCTGAGCGGAACACCATGGGAACAATTAAAGCGTGAATAGCACCAGAGCCACTGGGCATGTCCTGTGGCATCTGTTCAGGAGGGTCCCAGACACCAGGTGTGTCCTGACATGTCTTGTGGTACCTGTCCAGGAGGGTCCCAGACATGGGGCGTGTCCTATGCACCTGTTGGGGTGGATCCCAGCCATTGGGCGTGTCCTGTGGCATCTGTCAGGGAGGGGCACAGCCACTGTGCTGAAGCCATCAAGTACCAGTGTGATGGTTGCTGTAGAAAGCTGAGCTTGAGACCATCTATTAAGATGCTCCTGGGCCCAACCACCCATTCAGCTCTGCGGAGCTCTGCCCCGAGAGAGAGGATTCCTTGCCCTGTGGAGTTGCTGTTGTGACAGGGACACATGGCAGAACAGGGCCAGTTTGAGATTAACCCCACGTTCTGCTCAAGTTTTCTACTGAAAACGTTGTCTGCTCTTCCTATCAAGAGGAAACTCTAACAAAGTACGAGAAGTGAGTTCCCAGCAGAACTGGGGTCCCAGGGTCTTAAGGAAAATGCTGGTTCCCAGACTCCACAGCCTCTGCACCAGCAGGTTTACTGGGTTATTTTTTATTGCATCTGGTGTGAGTGCGTTTCTCTTGCCATCAGTCCCTGGGCATATAGACTGGCACCTGTTCTCGTGTGCTACCGGAAGCCTAAAGGGGATTTAAAATGTCAGAGTTGTGTGCAAAGACTGATCCTTGTGGACGGGGGGGTGCATGTTTGTGTGCACGGGAGTGCTTGTACAAATGTGCTTGCCTGTGCATGTGCATATGGAGGCCTCGGCTGACTTTGGGTGTCTTCCTAGATCACTCTCTACCGTGTGTGTGTGTGTGTGTGTGTGTGTGTGTGTGTGAAACTCTATGCATATCCAAGTGTTTGAGTGTGGCCCTGGCACATATGTGGCAGTCAGAAGACAGCTTTTAGGACTCAGTTCTCTCCTTCTACCATGTGGGTGCTGAAGATCTAATTCAGGACCTTTGGCTTGGTAGCAAGTGCCTCTAACCACTGAACCACCTCGCTGGGCCTCTCCACTTCATTATTGGAGGCAAAGTCCCTTCCTAAACCTAAGCCACACCACTTCTTCTGTACCAGAAACTAGCAAGCCCCATGGGAGACACCTCTGTCCAACTGCAGTGCTGCGCTACAAACAGGTACCACCATATCTGACTTGTATGTAGCTGCAGTGACCCACACTCGGGTCCTCACATTTGGACAGAGGCGCCTTATACCCTGAGCTGTCTCCCCAGTCCCTGTGCCATTTTATAGAAGGGACTGAACACCAGAGGATTTTATTAATCTGGAGGTCCAGGAACCATCCCGTCATAAGCACAGAGGGGGGTGAGCACCCTTTCAGCCCAGAGGTAAAAGTTTCAGCCATCACTTGCTTGCTCAGCATCTCACTTGTCAACAACACAGACCCACCATGCATAGGTTTAGGATGCACGGGGTCTTGGTCTTTGCTTTGGCCACAGAAGTCTGGGCGTTCTTGCAAGAGCACCTGCCAACAGCTGGGATGTGGGTAGGGTGTGTCACAGCTCTGTCCATATTCTCCTTCTAAGATTTCGAACGAAGAGATTCAGGAATATGGCTCTATTGGTAAAGTGCTTGGTGTGTAAGTGGAGGGACCTGAGTTCAATGCCCGGAACCCATGTAAAAAAAATGCCAGGCATGGTGGTATGAGCTTGTGGTTCCAGCACCAGGAAAGGAGGTGGAGACAGAAGGTCCCAGAGACTCAGTAATCAGCCAGCCTCACCTACTTGGCAAGTGCAGGCCATTGAGAGGCCCTGTCTCAAACATAAACCAAGGTAGGTGGTGTGTTAGGAATGACACAGGGCTGTCCTCTGTCCTCCACATACACTTAGATCACACCTCCACACACATATCCACACCCACATTTATGAGAATACATAAAGATCATGCGTGAACTGATGCATCTACAACATAGCGACAAGTTAGTTGTCGACAACTAACTTCCGTAACATAGTACAAAATTCTTCTAGCTCACAAGGACACAGATCCTCCGGATCTTGTAAAATGCGGGCTTGAGTTCTGCAGGTTGGGAGTGGGAAGGGACTTCTGAACACACTGGTGCAGGGTGCAGTGACTGGCATTCACCACCAGGGGGCACAGTGAGTTAATCATGTTTCCACAGGTCTACCTACAAAGAGTAACACGTGTCTTCCTCCTTCAGGGTAGAGAACAGGCCGGGATTCACAGCCGTGGAGCTGCGGCTTCGCAATTACTACTATGACGTGGTTAACTAACAGCTCTGGCGCCTGTCACTGGCCGCCTTGGATCCTCAAGCGATCACAGAAACTTCATTCAGATGAACTGGCTTCCAGAGTTTCATCTCCCTCTGCCCAGGGTGAGAGCTAAGAAAAGTTAGGACTCACCTTCACAGCAGGTCTGATCCCAAAAAAACAGAGCAGTGGCCAATCATCAGGGACCATGGATTCATCTACCTGGTTTTTGTTGCCATCTGTGTGGTTTTCATTATGGTCACAGTTGGGAACTGTTTCCAAATCATCTTCGCATTGTTCTGTTCCTCTGGGTCTGGGGATTGCAATGTTCCCTGAAGATCAGAAAAGTGCCCCGAGGCCTAAGCAAAGGAAATACAGAGAAAACTCAGCAGTGCAGCTGGCAATCACACAGTCGCATAAGGAAAGTAACACTCCTGGACCCTAGTTTTGCTCTCACGCTGGAGACAGAAATACCACATGGATGAGACACACCGACTTGGCTGACCTGGCCCTGGTGTCTGTCTGCCTTCCTGCAGAATGACTTGAAGTCTGTCCTTGTGTGCTTGCCAAGGGAGGAGGGCTTCCTTGATCCTCTGTGACTGTGCAGAGTCTGTCAGGCACGGGTCAGACTCCCTCCCCTCTGCAGAGGGAGTGCAGCCAGGATCCCTTCTGAGTCCATGATGGCATCTGTGTCTATTAGGTACTTTTTGCTGCCCCAAAAGACCTGACAAACAAATTTGAGGGAGGAGGGGTTGGTTTGGGCTCACAGTGGGGATAGGCCATCATGGTTGAAAAGACATTACACCTGGAAAGAAAGACTTGGTGGCCTGAGCAGGAAGCTGGAAGGTCACATGGCATCCACACTTGGGAAGAAAAGAATGAACAGGAAGTGGAGTCATGCTACAAGGCCTCAAAGCCACCACCACCCCGGTGACCCACTTCCTTCATCAAGATCCTGCCTCCCAAAGGTTCCACAAGCTTCCTAGGCAGTAAGTGGCACCAGCTGGGGGCCAGGCATTCAAATATGTGAGCCTTGGGGAGTAGGGAGAGGCATTCCACATTCAAGCCACAACAGGATCCATCCATTTCCAGTTGCTATAACTGAACACCTAGAAGGGCCATGGACAAAGAAGAGAAAGGTATCTGTGAGATGTGTGTGTTCCTTCTGAACTTCCACCAGCGAGGTACAGCACGAGGCAGGGGCCTTCCTGACAGAGCAGGTGAGCCATCTCAGCTGCCCTCCTCTTAGGAAAGCCCTGATCCCATCCTAGGGTCCCCCTCAGGACTGCACCTCATGCCCCAGAGGCTCCGTCTCCAAACACCGTGCCAGTGAGTCTGGGTACTGAACCTTCTAACATGGACCCTGAGGGGACACGTTCATACCAGAGCAGAGGGCAACATGGTGCCCAAGACCCTCTCGAGATGAGTTCCTCAATGTAATTTTAATCCACAATAAAACCAGAGATTTGATCTTCTCCACAAGTAAGCCTTGCTAAGTACAATTCTGAGCCAAGGACATATGACCCGAGATTTTCACTCTGTCCTCCTTATGCGTGGCTTGCTGTTTGATCGTATACAAGGTGTCACCCATTCTTCACACTTTCGCTGAGGACCCTAAAATTACAAAGGCTGCATAACCTTCATTCTGTGTCTGCGAATATATACAAATGCCATCTCCACGTCTGAGACACTGTGACATATACAGGCAGAGTTGGTGCGGGAAGCCCCACTGGGGGTGGGTGAGGAATGGAGAGGGTGCCGTCAGTGCCTTTCAGACTATGGACACAATAAACTTAGGCTGTCTTAGTCAGGAGCCCTTTAAAGGATCGCTAAGAAGTGCTTAGACGCCGTCACTGTGTTTGGAATTATGCTGACAGTCCAATGGTCCTTGTTAAAGAGGGATCCCTGTATGTTGGGCTCACTGAGCAGACCCACAGAACATAGAACTGCTGATGAAGTCCATGGGTCAGGCCACCTGCAAATTTAGAGTCAGGAAAGGAAGAAGCCGATGTAATGGTTATAGAGACAGGACCCTCTGAACCACATCTGAGCAAGTTCTCCGCTCCCGCCCTCCCCTACCCCCAGGGTGGGGCTATAAAAAAGGTCACCTCACAGGTTGGGGAGCACATGGGTGAGAACCCTGTAGAAGCCTCTGGATTCCTTCTGGCCTCCTTAGCAGTGTCTCTCCTTTCCAGGGGTTTGGGACTGACCATTGTCTAGATATGACTGAGCAGGATGGAGGCAGAGGCTTTGCCTTCCTCTAGGCCAAAACGGGCTCTCATGTGCAGAAGTTGCATCGTAGCCAGTGCTTGACGCTCTCATCTGGTGAAAACCATGTCTTGCTGTCAAGATTAATTCTCTCCCCTGGGGCCACAGAGGAGGGCAGACAGGGAGAAGATCCTCCCTGGATGATTTAGACTACACGGGCACTCAAAATTTGCAAGATCAGGAACCAGCCAATGTCCTTGGCTAGGTCTCTTTTCACAAGCTTCCTCTGATGACTGCAACCCCTCCTGGCAGCTGGGCTCATTGTGTGCCTTTTACTTATGACCCTTTGCCCACAGAGGACAAGGAACCTCACAAGCTGCCTCGCCACACCCCGCTGACCACAAATACCAGATACCTCATGTGGAACTGAATGTCTCTCCAGTAAACACCCAATCCAGCTGATCATTCAAATGGTCTGTGTGTGTACCAGGACATGTCCTCCCTGCACCCATCCCTGCTTCGCATGCCAGACAGTGACTCCGCAGGGCTGCCAGCCCTTGTGATTGCAATGCTCCCTGCAGAGCGAAGCCCTGGTTGTCAGTGCCAGCAAGTGCTCCCAGTAGCAGTACAGAATGTTTCCTGTTTATTTCAGAAATTGTTTTTAATAAAGGTCTACTATTAGTTTTGCAATGACTTTTATGGAAGTGGACAGGGTATAATGGGATAAACCTTCCACCGGAGTTGGCCAGCATCTTCCTAAGTGCAGCCTGCTTGTGAAATGCTGAGTGCTTGGCCACACTGCTACACGTGGGTGGGAACAGAGCCCAGAGCTCAAAGTGAAGTTCTGACACGGGAGGAAGCCTGCAAGAAGGGTCCGATCTAGTCAGAGAACCTCTGTGTCCCAATGACCCCTTCAACAGCCTTTCCCAGCAAACTACTTTGCTTCCACTTGGTCCCATCTCTTCAAGTTTATTATTTTATTTTTCATTTGTGTGTGCCTGTGCATGTGTGTATGTGTATTTGTGTGTGTGTCATGTGTGAAAGGGTTCCTACAGAGGCCAGGAGAGAGTGTTGGATCCCTGGAGCTAGTTACAGGTGGTTCTGAGCCATCCAATGTGAGTGCTGGGAAATGAACTCTGAGTGTCTAAAAGAACAGCAAATGCTCCTAACCACCGAATCCCTCCAGCTACAGAGGCCTACCTCCTAAAAGTCTCAGTACCTCACAGCAGGACCTCAGGCATATCCTCTCTTCTTTCCTCTCTCTGCCTCTCTGCCTCTATCCCTTCTCTCTGACACATCCCAGGGCAATAGAACCAGCAGTTCCTTCAAAGAAAAAAATTTGTATACAGCAGAGGGTGCTAGTGAGCTGACTTTGACCGCTCTTCTCAGCTTTATTGCCAGCAACTTGCTTTTAACTTTACAAAATGAACCCACGGAAAGAGAGCACACTTCCAAAGTCGCCACTACCAAACTCAGAAAATAGTCCCTGGAATGTTCCAGCTACTGCCACCACCCAGTATGGGTCACCAGAGCTTGAAGCCTGAAGCCTACAGAGCTCTTTGCTTTCTTTCTTTTTCCTTTTATTATTCTTTTTCTTCTTCTTTTTTTTTGGCTAAGCATGTTGCGCTAAAGCCATTAGTCACTGGCTTCGGGGCTCGGTCTCCTATGTCTGTGGGGTGACTCAGTCCTCCGTGGAACAAAGAGTTCAAAATGCAGACTACTCATAAACAAGTCTCCCTCACTCACGGAAAATAAAGAGCCAGTGTCTGGGACAGCTTCTTCCCCACACCTCATATCAGATGACACCATCAATTTCTATAAATCACCGGGGTTGACAAAACCTTTGGGTTACAGGCCATAAAGACTTGGCTACCTGGGAACAGGTTCTCAAATTCCTCTTGTCCTAATGTCCCTTAGGCAGGAGAGAAAGGCCCCTACCCCAGAGGGTGTGGAGCAGGTGAGGAAGCAGAGGGACCACTTAGAAAAGCACACTGCCAGACCGGAAGTAGCTTTCCCAAGCAGGGCAGTCCAGTGGCATCACTGCACCAAACTGCATAGTTTTGGTTCTAGGATTAACCTGGAGGTTCACAGAGCATTTTGGACAGGCGGGCCCCTCCAAATTGTAAAACTTCCAGACAGTCATGTTCACACACTGTCCATCCCACACACACCCCCACACAATGGTCACCCCTCTTCTTGTTTTCTTTGATATTCAGCTGTGAAGAACAGAAAGGAGACTGAGGTGGTACTTGCTCATAAAGCTATCCTAGCATCCTCTACTGTGTCCCTCACAGCCCCGTGAGCACTGCAGGGGCCTGCCACAGAGTAGACACCAGAAGCTAAGCAAGCCTCCCGACAGGGAGAAAGGCAGGTCTTGGGAGATGGAGTCCTGGGAACATGGCACAAGCACCTTGGATGATAGTTTTTCCTGCCATGAAAACATTTAGACAAATGTCTACTCCAGAATGCATTTCCCTTGAAGTTCATCAGACACCTCACGTCAGTGTTTCCTCAGGAGACTCATTCTCTCAGTGTCTTCCCATCACACCGTTCCCATGTGCCTCTTGTCCGTCATTCCCTCCCTGATAAAACATTCTGTCTGGCAGGGAAGTGTCTTAAGATTCAGGAAGTAAACCACTCAAAAGCTTCAGGAAGTCCCCGAAACTGACCAAGTGCACTAGGCCCCTCCCTCTTCTAGTTGATACATGCACTAAGAACTGCTGAGAGACCATAGGAGCTAAGCTGCCTAGAACTTTCTTCCAACCTGTTGAGCTGCCTGGGAATTGTGCCGTGAGTGCCAAGCCTCCAGCTGTCGTGAGCCATCACCTATTCTAGGGTGGGCTTCCAGGTGTTGAAGCTGCCTTTGCATCATCCCCGCCCCCATAACTAACCCCTCACCCATACATGCTACCATAACCCTGCTAGGGGTGCCAGTAAACTTTTGGTTCACAAAGCTGAATTTTGGTGGTATGGTTACTTTGGTTTGTCATTGAGTCCCTATCTGGGGCGAGTAGATGTTTGCTCGTATTTCCCCTGGAAATAGTTGTCACACGGCACCCCCAAACAGTAGCCAGCCTCCTACACAAGACCTGTGCAGTGGGGCTACGTTTGGCCTGGTGCACCAGCACAGCCAGTGCAGTCAGAACTTGCACTTCTGCCCACGAGACGTGGAGACGCCGTCTAAAGAGGGATGCTGGGCCTTTGTTCTTTTGTAGTGTGCTTTGTGTGCATCTGTTTTGGTGTGCTTGTCTTTGTATGTGGATGGCTGTGAAAGGGCCCCCTATGTATGTGGTATGTGATCCTGTGTGTGCATGTCTGTGTGAGATGTGTATATGTGTTATCCACGTAGTATGCATGTTTGTGTATTTGGGTTTACCTATGTATGGTGTGTGTCTCTGTATGTGTGTATCTATGTGTGTGTATCTGTGTGTAGTAGAGTATCCTGACATATGCATCTGTGTGTGTCTATGTGCATGTGTTGTGAATGTGACACAGGTGTGTACATCTATGTGTCATGTATGTGTGACATGCATATCTCTTTCTTATGGAGTGTATTCCTACATGTGTGGGGCCTTGGAACTGTTGCATAGGAGTCTTTACCCTTTGACCTCAGATCCTGGGTTCCTGAACCTCCCGACCTGACATTAACTCTCCTGTGGACCATAATAACTCCATCTTCTAATCCATGGAATCACCCTGAGGATGGCTTCATGGCAGTAACCCTCCTCCCACATGGAGTCTGGCCGATGCTAACACCCCAGTCTTGGACCACCTACCACTGACTCTGTCCTACACACCCATGCAACCACAGGAAGCAGGACACCATGAGAGACCATGACCTCACAAGAAACCCTGACTGTAGCCCCGCAGAATTCAGGTCAATTTTGCTTAATCATTTGCAAGAGCAATTACCCTCATTCAAAATGGGGGGACTCTAGCCACGAAGCTCAGGGGGACCCTGCCTTGCCCCTTGGGAGATGGCAATGGCTGCTTCTTCACCTTGTAGGTACTTGCTAGGTAGACTCTGGAGTCATGTTGTGACTAGTCTTCCCATGGACAGCGTCTTCCTGGCCAGCTGCCCTCCTGGGAGTAAGTTTCATTACTATCAGAAACACTGGCTTCCATTGCATGGCACCTGGTAGTCAGTGGCCTGACTCGGGCCAGTCTGCTGGCAGCATCAACAGCTGTCTATCCTGGACAGCCCAAGTTGGAGCCGCTCCAGCCCCTACTATGGTGGACAGAATGATTCTGCCCAGGTGATATCCCCTTCTTCAGATCTCTGCTTACTCTCAGAGATGTGTTCTTTGTGTGTGTGTGTGTGTGTGTGTGCATGTGCGCGTGCACACGTACAGAGGCTATAAGTGCCTACATAGTCCATATATGGATCCATAGAGGGTATTGGATCACCTGGAGCTGGGGCTACAAACATCTGTGATCTGCTTGATGTAGGTGATGGAAATCAAACTCAGGTCCTCTGCCCCCTCACAACCATCTACTGAGACAGCTGTTAGTATCAGGTAATTTTATAAATGAACCCAAAAGACAATGAGCACGCACACAAATTTGACCCAGATGCCAGGGTCTCAACCCTGACTAACCCTCAGAACAAGTCAGAGTGTTAAAACGCTGATATCCAATCCCAAGTCCCTGAGATTAGAAAATGGGTCTGTAGTGTGGCCTAGGGCAGTCTCCAGGAGTACACCCGGAGGCGAGGCTGTCCCTTCCAGCACAGCATGTGGCAGTCACTTGCCATGATTTGGATGGCAGTCACTTGAGTCCTGTTTCAGGAAGGAGAAGCTTGGACCAGACTGAATCCTGGCTCACTGGAGTGGCTCCTTCTAGTGCAGGCGCAGGTTTACTATGTGAATGCTGGCCACTACATGGTCTCAGGAACATGGCTCTATGATGCCAAGGAGCTCCATGCTGGAACTGGGACTGACAACTTCACAGATTCCGCCTTTAAAAGCGTCATCACCTTTCTGTGATTTGAGTCCCGTGGAAGAGCAGAGTCTACAGCTGACCTAGAGCATGGTGAGGCCAATGCTGTGACCAGGCACAGTGCTAGAACCTCAAGTCAAAGCCTGGCACGCACCCTTTACTTTTTTGGGGAATTAGAGAGCTGGAGTTTGGGGCATTGCGTATGGTCTGAGCCAGGCTTCCAGAACACGTGTCAGTCTGGGATGACTGTCCAGAGGCACTGGTGTTCTGTAGAGGCCAGACCTTTGTGGGGAAAGAAGCCAGAAAGTTCCAGCCTGGAATAGCACATCATCCTGTCCATCCTGGCTGGCCCTGCAGAGGCTAAGCAATGAGCAACACCCCAGGTATTTTCAACTTGAAACTGTCCCTCACTGGCAGCCCCAGAGCCCATGCCCTCAGTGTAGAACGTCACGTCAGAGAAGCCAACAGTCTCCCAAGGCTGTGCTCAGAAGCCGGGGCAGATGTGGACCCTCATATTCACGTGATTTGGGAGACCTCTTTAAGAAAAAGAATGTGGAGGACACATTGTCAGGAACCACCAAAGCTGGCTCCAGGTCAGTTTCTGGAACCACCAGCACTGGCAATGGACATCCAGCTATGACCCAGTCCCCTGGTTGACAGCGATAAAATGGACAATTCTATGTAAAACCACAGGGCACAGAATGCCAAACAGCTGGGAATTTTGATGAGTTTTCTTTTACATAATTTCATTCAAAAGAGAAAAACGGAGACACGTTATGTGTCTAATTGCATGTCTAAGAACAGTGACTTCACCCCGACTTTGAGAACTGAATCTTCCTCTATAGCACCTCTCCTGGGGTTCTCCTCGGTGAGAATATTATTGCATGAGCCCTCCTTGAGCCCTCCTTCATGAGAAGATCTCTCCAGGAGCCCTCTTCTGTAAGAGGCTTTTCCCCAATCCCTTTTCTATTGCAAGGACTTCCTCTGCGCTATGTTTATGGTGAGACCTTGCCTTGCAGTAGCAATGGCTCCACCTTGTCAAACCAAGATTTGTTTCCACCGTCCTCATGAGCACCGCGTGGCATGTGAGCATCCTATGTAGCCTTCTCGTCTCAAAAGCAGGTGGTCAGTAAAGTGGGTGGTGAGCTGTGCTGCCCTGGGTCGCTCCCAAAGACTTCCCTCAAGACAGGAGGACTGTCCATCACACACGTACCTGTCACAGAGACCAGGCTGCATGTTTTCTGGCTTAGTTTTTCCCCCCTCCCAAACCTGTAAAGTGCCTGTGTCTGTTTCTGATGCTAGCTACAAGGAACTTGAAGGTCAAAGAGACAGCTGTCTTAACAGATTGTAGGCACAAATGTGTTAATTTGGGAAAGTTCTTTAAAAAAAAGTGACTGCCTTGGTACATCTTTTCCACTCTTCCTTGGGATCTTGGAAGGAGCCCATGCAAACACCAGAAACAGAGGGTCGTGCTGCAGCGGCAGTCTGGCCAGGGGACACAGTGCCAGAGGACAATGGGGTGTTGGGATACAATGCATCATAGAGACAGAAAGGGAGAAATGATGAAGGGGGAGTGGCCGGAGAGGAGAAGGGAAGGAGGGTGGGAGAATAGAAGCAGAGGGGAGAGAGGGGGTAAAGAAAAGTAGAAAGGGAGACTGTGATAGAAGAGGAAAAGAGGGGAGGATATGGTAGAAAAGGGCCAGGCAGTGGTGGCACATGCTTTTAATCCCAGCACTCGGGAGGCAGAGGCAGGTGGATCTCTGTGAGTTTGAGTCCAGCCTAGTCTACAAAGCAAGTTCCAGGACAGCTAGGGCTATTAAACAGAGAAGCCTTATCTTGAAAAAAAGAAAGAAAAAAAGAAAAGAAAAAATAAAGAAAAGGGAGGGAATAAGGAAAGGAAGGAGGGAAGGGAAAGACTGAGGGAGGATGGAGAAGGGGAAGGAGGAGAAGAGAGGAAAGGAAAGGGGAAGGAGAGGAGGGGGAAGTAAGAGGAGAGGGAGGGATGAAAGGAAGAAGGGCACCAAGGCAGGAGTAGGAAAAGAAGGAGTCAGGGAAGAGAGGGGTAGGGGTGGGAGCTGTATTGGATAACAGTGGTGTGAGGAACAGGCCAATGGGGAGTGCCCCCAAAGAGATGAGCCTTAACCTAGAAACCCATTCCCAGATCTGGAGCCTTTGCTTAGGACAATCTTAGAGGTGGCCAAATTGTCACAAATAAATATGTCTTATGCAATCTTTGGGGAGGACTTCCACCTGCCTGGTGTGGAGGGTGCCTTCTCCTCCCCCACAGGCCAGCCTGCTCTATCCCCTATCCATCCTAGCAGGAATGAATATATTTCTAAAGAGAGCCTTGCATCCCAGACTACTGAGACAATGTCCATAGGAAACGGAATTTCCCCAGCAATCTCATGCTGGAAGGATGAAAAGGCTGACCTTGGGGTGGGCGCTGGCCAGGTGGGCTGTGGATGGGAGGAGGTCTTGTCTCCTGGAAACAGACATCTTGCAGTCATGACAACTCACAGGTGCCTTGCAGGAGAGGCTAGAGCTGAGACAATGATGGGTCAATCATGGCTGGAACGACACCTTCAACCAGGACCACTTAGTTACACAAGCAGCGTGTCCCTTGCTTATTCCTGAACTTTGTGTCCGGACCCTGAGGATGACTGGAGGGAGGGAAGGAGGAGTCACTGGGCATCTCCTTTCTCTACTCATTAAAACCTAGGCATACTGAGGATGGATGACCACACCTAGATTCACAGGGCTTCCAGGGCCAGGCTGTACCCCATCCCTGACAGTAGCACTGTCTACCATGTGCCACCCTCCCCTTACTCCCAGGGCCCAGCCCACCATGTTCTGCCCATCACTCCCTGGGTCCATCCCACTATCAGCCAGAGAATCGGGGCTTCCAAAAGTGCCCTGTTTTTAGCTCTTAGTATCTGCATTCAAACACACACCTCCTCTCTAGTGGCCATTGTCCGCTTAGGCTAGACAGATGGCACAGGCAGGGTGACGCCTTGGCATCACCTGGGTGGGGGAGGGGCTTTTTCTAGATGCCAGGTTCCTCACCATAAACAATCTCATGGGCTATCCAGATTGAGACAGATAGCATGTGTCACCAGGTGAGACAAGGAAAGCATGCACGCCACTGCTGACCACAGGCCCCACAAAGACAACCCTCATGGGGTCAGCTCCACACAAGCAGCTGCTCCCTAGCTGCCATCAGAGCTTGTCCATGTGACTTTATCCACCAAGCCTTGCCACATCTTAGCTTTGTTGCCTGATCCCACAGCATAGGCACTCAGAAATAAAAAGTCCTATCCCATCACTCCCTAGTCTCTCAAAGGGACAGAGCCGTCTCTGCTATGGGAGGATGGGGGAGGGACTTTGAAGAACAAAGGTAAGTATCACCACCATTGTCATCCTTCCTCAGAGGAACTAAGGGATCACTGGAGAACAAGGACCAGGCTTATACATGGGAGCATACAACCCTAGGACTCTGTGCCCTCACCCTGCCCCATGATTGTCGTGTGTGTCAGGGGTGGGTAGCAAAGGAGACCGAGCTAAGGATGTATGTGCAGAAATACAGGAGGAAGCAAGGAGAAGAGTGGGTATGGGGAAAACCCTGGGGGATTTTTCTACAGTCCAGAGAAGGTCTGAGCCATGCTGTGAAGTCATGCTTGGCTGCCTGTGTCCGGTTCTGGTGGAAACCAGTTCTGACTCTAAAGGGATGGGATGGTACTATGAGAAGCAGGAGCTGAGAACCAACCGACGTGATTTCTCACCAAGTCCCCAGCTGTTCCATGACATACCAACCGCTAGTGAAAGCAGCTGGGCTCCAGTTCTCAGAGCCCTCCCTGGTTTGGAGAAAGTCACCACCCACTATGTTCAGTACCCCTTTAACTGTTCAGTCAGCAACAGTTGTACCTGTTTGGGGGGCCTGGCTGGGGGGGTGGCGATGCTACTGTGACACTGTCCTGGTACCTGTCCCTCTGGCCACAGCCAGGGTACCCAGCACCAGCTCTCAGCCCTCGTGGGTGAAGCATCTTGTCTGCCAGCTCAGAGTGTTCCCTTGTCACATCTGTCCTGTGGGTCCTGCAGGAGACACACAGCATCAGGAAGTCAAGTCCGATGCTCAGCCATCAGCTCCTTGCCTTGTACCAGGGCTTCTGGGGCCCATGGTGTGACTCTCAGCCCCAGAACATGCTGTTCCCTGTAAACCCAACACAGACTTCAGACCAGCCACCCAGCAACATGCATGGGGTAGACATGCAGGATGGGTAACACAGATAGGGACATCCTGAAGCAATGGAGGCATTTTCTGAAGCAGCATGCAGACAGCAGCCATTGGCTCTGCTCATCTGGTTCTCTTCTTTTAGCATGAGTCATGTTAAAAAAGCAAGCATTCCTAGGTCAGAGGAGATGGGAGGAAGAAGAGGAAGATGAGAGCAGGAAGGGAGGCATGATCATAACACCAAGGCCCTAACACAAAGATGGGTAGTCCTGACCAGTGGGCCCTTTTCCTTTCTGGACACTCCCCCTCCCCTGCCCCATTTAGGGGTCTACAACTGAAAATGTTAGCGCTATTCTTCCTATTCTTCAGATGTCCAGTAGGTGGCAGCAAACCCTCAGACAAGCACGCCACCTGGTTCACAGGCAGAAAAAGGAGAGGCTTCCTCCTTAACAAAGCACCTGTTTTAACAAGAGTCAGCACTGCCAAGTGGATACACACAGCAGGAAATCATATTCCAGCAGGTGCAGAAATAATACACAGAGTTATATTCGAGGAAGCAATTTCTAATCCTGGACATCAAAGTACTGCTGAGAAGGAATTGAAACAGTTCTCTTTACTTTTTTAAAAAAATCTACTTGGAGATGTGGTAGCGGGTAGCCCAGTAGGTAGAGAGCTTGCCTAGAGCATACAAAGCCCTAAGTTTGCTCTGAGGACTGAGTAAAAGCAGGTGCACGCCTGTTCTCCCAGCACTCAAGAGGCAGAGGCAGAAAGATCAGGAGTTCGAGGTTACACTCAGCTACATTGTGAATTCAAGGCCTGACTGGGCAACGTGAAACCCTGTCTCAAAAAAAGGGGCGGTCCTCTTGGCCCAATTTTATTTCTGCTAGCGTGACATCAGAATGGTGTCATTTTGGGGGCCTTCATAAACATTTGTGGGGTGCAGATGACGCTGGAAGGGGCCCCACATCCCAGCTTGCTGGTCTCTACTCTTGAGTCTCTCTTAATTACTGGAACATGACTGGGACATGTCAATCTTAGTCGGAGGTCTCACAGACAACATGAATGCCCGGCCTCGCTAATGGCACTCAGAGAGCCTGGGATTTTGACCGAGAGAAAGTGTTTTTGAAAACAAAGCAGTGAGCTTGTGTGTCTCTGAGTGACTCATGGATCATAACAGCCTAGAAGATTCAGGCTTACAGCAGGGAGGAGCGAGGGAGGTGACAAAAGCAAGTCCAGCCTGTGCTTTCTGGAGAAGGATTGGCACCCAGGAAGTCTGAGATGCTCTCCAATAGCATGAATTGAGACCCTGGCTCTGCGCTCGGCCCTACCTGGTCCTCCCAGCACCTTCTCACGCTCAGGCGTGTTAGCTATGCTTAGGAAACCACAAGACAGGGACAGCTTATGTCTCTCCTTGATTCTGAGACATGAGTCAAAACCAAAGATGAGCCATCCTCCTGACACAACCAAGAAAATATCTGAGAAATGCCAGGAAGATCAGCACATCTTGGGTGGTGTAGAAGTGTGTTTGTCTGCACAGACCCTCCTTTAGCTAACTGGGGCTGGGCCCAATGACAGTGCCAGGCAGGAGAAAGGGGTGCACCTGAGTACATCTCCAGAAAGCCAAACTTATTCTTGTGTTTCACATAGTCACCGAAGAGCCTACCTAGGACTCAGATATTCTGAACAAGGGTCTCTCTCTTAGCTGGTTTTAGTCACTCATACTTCAGTGACCATAATATCTGACATAGCAGCCTAAAGGAGGGAGGATTTACTTTTAGTTCATGGATTCAGGGCTTTGGCCCATCGTGGAGGGGAAGGCAGGGTAGAGAAGCTGGGTTACAGGCAGGGGACCCAGAAGATAAAGACAGCATGCAACCAGGAGGCTGGCATAAGCTGCAAAGGCCCCACCCTCATAATCCATAGACCTCACCTCCTAAAGGCTCCACGACCTCTCTGAACAGTGCCACCAGATGGGACCAATATTCAACTGTCTGTGGGAGACATTGAAGATTAAAACCATGACACTAGGGACCACAGATCGGAGATCAAAGGGTGGGCCGATGCCACTGGTGTTCCTAGTGGCCCCTTAACAACATTTTTCTTCCTATTCCTGTGACTGGATGCTCTGCTGGCCTTGAAGTCTTTGTGGTGGAGGGAGGGAGATGATGCCCGTGCAGGGCACAAACATGGCTGCATTGAAGTGGACGTCACCTGACCCCTTTGGGCTCCTTCATGATTCTGAGTTAACAAGCTCAAAGGTGACTACAGTGTCTGCCAGGAGATTGCTTCACTCTCCCAAGAGAACACGAGTGAGATTATCACATGAGAGGTGGCAAGGAGTCTGCCTGGGGTGCAGGAGACCCCTAGCACCTACCAGCGTTACCGTGCCCCAAGAGTGTGGTCAAGGACTGTAGCCATGCATGGTAATAAAAATATCTCTTGCGTTCTACGACACTGGAACTTTTGCTGGACTTCAGAGCCCAAGTTAATAATACACCTTGGGGTCACGTAAGACTTAAGACTGCTACCCTAGAGTGTACTCAAACTGTTTGTTTAGCCTGCCTTGACGAGAACAGTGTAATAACCCACCTTCCTTGCCTTGGATTTCCCATGTAATCAACTTTTACAACCTAAGCAAATGCATCACTGCAGTCTTAGGTTATGTGCTCTTCCATGACCCTGGCCCAGAACAATGCCTGTGCAGCATTTGCTGAAAGCAGCTTCCTAAACGCTACCATAAAGGTTGAAAGCATCCATTGATGGATATTGGTTGATAAACAATGATGTCTGTTATCTGGGTCAGTTGGGATCAGTGCGAGTCAGGGACTTAATGCCTTGTAAAAGTTTGTTAAAGATTGTAAAGTCTCTGTTCCTTCCCCATGTGATGATTTCTCTGTTGTTCAATGAAGACAGATCAAAGTCCTTTCTTAGGGACTGCCACGCCACTCACAGACATAATGACAGACAGACAGACACAGGGAGAGACTGACCCAGACTTTATTCTGGCACAGATTTGAACTCATGCAGCAGGCAGGCAAAGGAGCATGAAGTAGAGAATTTAAATCTAGACTCCCTCTTGCTTAAATGTTTCCAAGGGGAAGTACTTTTATTTATTTCTTTTCTTAATGCGACATCAATGCATTATTGGTGACTCAGAACTAATCACTATTGCATTTAACCTGCACAGAGGACAAAAGCATGATCTAAGATGCCACGGTCTAGACCCGTTCGGAATGATGGTGTGGACCGCCCCGCCAGGCAATGATGAGCCAGAGGGGCGTGGAGACTGAGAAGGGAAGTGCACAGGCAGTGAGAAAATGTTATAAACACCAGCTATAACCATGAGGCAAGCCAGGTCCAGAAGGAGGACCAATGGCCAGGGATACATCTGTGTGTTGGCAGAATGATTCTCTCTGCTTCCCTCTCTTGGTGCCTTTTCAGATGACACACAGCATTCTGACTTCATTAAGAATTTGAGTGTTGTTAAGTGTTATGGGTAGGGTTGTCAAGTTGCTACAATTAGAATCACCAGGGAATTTCAATGAGGAATCTTCTAGATAGATTGGCCTGTGAGGATGTCTAGGGGAAATTATCTTGATTGCTTTAATTAGTGTAGAAAGACCAGCCTGAAAGTGGGCTGTACCATTCCCCGGATTCGGGTTCTGTGCTGTGGAAGAGTGGCGACCGTAAGCGGAGTAGTAGCTATGCATGGATTCATTCTGTCTGTCTTGACTGTGAGGTGATGTGGCCTGTTAAGTTCCTATCACCTTGACTATTTCCCTGTAAACTGGAATTGGGAGATATTAAACCCGCACGGCCCTAGGTTGATTTTGGTTGGCATCATGTTTAGGGTTTCTATTACTGTGACCAAACACCATGACCAAAAACAAGTTGGGGAGGAAAGGGCTTATTTCAGCTTCCTGTTGAACAGCATGGTTCACCACTAAGGGAAGTCTGGGCAGGAACTCATGGCAGGAATGGAAGCAGAAGCCATGGAGAAAAGCTATTTACTGTCTTGCTCCCACGGCTTGCTCAGCCTGCTTCCTTATACAACCCAGGACCTCCTTCCCACAGTGGGTTGGATCCTCCTACATCAATCACCAGCCAAGAAACGCCTGACAGATTTGACTGTAGGCCAATCTTATGGAGGCATTTTCTCAACCGAGAGTCCGTTTTCCCAAATGGTTCAAGTTGTGTCAATTGACATTAAACTAGCCAGGGTGGTCAGGGTGCCTACCACTGCAACAGAGTGGAATGAGGACACTTAGCTTGACAGCATAAACTACAGGATCCTGAGATGACCACACGTCACTCAAGAGCTTTTCCCTCTCTTCTGGTGAGTGATTAACGGGTGTGAAATTATATATGAACTTCTTGTATCATATCAGGTGCAATTAAGAATTTGAGTTCATCTGACTTGTGATTGTGTCGTCTAAGGAGATGTGCATGGGTGTTGAGTTGACAAAGGGTAGATCCGGGACGGCCAATTTTATGTATCAACTTGACTAGGTTCCAGGATGCCCAGATGACTGGTGAAGCCTTCATTATGTCCGTGTGTATCTGGGAGGAAACTTCCAGAGAAATTAGCATAGTCATTGGTATTGGCTGAGAAGATTCACTCTTACCACCATGTGTGGCTGCCATCCAAGCTGATGAGGGGCTGACTAGAGCATGAAGGAGAATTTGCTCTGTGAGCTTGAGCTGGGACACCACCTTCTGTCCTCAACCAATGAAGCTCCTCTTGGCGGGGGAGGGGCCTTTAGCGTTAAATGTGGATGCGAACCATTGGCCTCCTCTGTTCTCAGGCTTCTGGAGTAGGTCCCAATGACATCACTGGCTCTCTGGGGTCTCAAACTCACAGGGAGCACTTTGTGGGACATCTCGGCCTCCGTAAGCACATGAGCTAAACTATATGATAATAATGCATTTATTGTGTTTCTCTGGAGAACCCCGAGTAACACTCGTTTGGTGTAGATGAAATAATGCACATCCTTCTAAACCCATGGGGCTCCCCGTAAGTCATTCGCTTTCCAGAACAAATGGATAATTAAATTCAGTGAAACAAAAAAATTGTTCAGTCTGTAGCCAAAGCATCACTAGACAATTGATACTCCCAGCATCAGCCTTCAGTCCGTTTGTGTGGTCTTTGCCAGAGACCCCGGAGCTTGACCAGGCAGCCGGTGAGAAGGGAGGGCGAGACAGCTCGGGGGAATCTGGCTCCTCAAACCTTTATTGTTCCCATGATTTCTCTTTCCTTTCTTCTTTTCGCAGAGTGGGTGGTTTTACTGAAAGGGTCTTCAGCACTTGCACGTCTCTGTGGCATTCACCACTGAAGGGATAGAATGGGCACACCTGGGGTCTTTCCATTACTAAAGGGCATCTGGTGCCCACGTATCTGAGGTTGCATGGCCCTGGAGAGCTTCCTGGAGAGCCTGCCTAGAGCTTCTGCCAGGGATGAGCCCAGGGCCTCACGTGGTGGTGGTGTGTACTGTATCACTGAGCTGCAGCCCCAACCTCAGCCTCTCTATTGTAGCTCAAGTGCCTCCTCACGCCCCACATGGAGACGGGCTGGGACTTCAGAGTCAAGAACACTTCAGCTTGAGGATATTTGTAGTGTTTCTTTGCTGTGTGGTCTTGAACATGTGGTCTGGCCTCTCAGAGCCTCGCTGCTATTTCTACCATTGTTCAAGGTAATCACCATGGTGATGTCTTGGGTACCGGTCTCAATGTCCTCCTCAGAGCATTTCTGTTGTGCAAATAACAGCACTCACTAGCTGATACATCTCCAGGCACAAGACCCAGTGCCTGGATTCTCACCATAGTGTGGGTCTGGGACATTCTCCACCGGCATGGCAGTTAGGGACTTGATCAGCAGCTTGATGCTCACAGCACAAACCCTTTGAGAAATCTCTGGGTCACCAGGGTGTATGCTCAGAGAGGATGTTAAGACTGGGTTCTCTTGCTTCCTGTCGTGATGGGAGCTGTTTGGTTCTCTTCATGTTCTCCATGTTGCCACGGGCGCCTCCCACTGGAGGCCCAGACCTCTAGTGTTGAATTCAAACAAATATCTTCTCTTCATAAAATTTATCCTAACTTCTCCAGCACACCATCTCCTGGGTGCACTGTCTCTCGGGCTCACTGTCCCCAGCCATACTGTCCCCACAAGCCCTTTGTCCCCGTGTTCTGCATCCTAGACGGCTCTGGCTGAGACTGCTTACCATGGCCTCAATCAGGCCCACAGCAGAAGTAACAGGACAACACTCGCCTTGCACATCAGTCCCTTACACCTGCGTCATCCCAGCCAAGTGCATTTAAAGAAGGTAGAAACGCTTTCCACTGCTGTGTATCTTTGAGTGTGCGACTACATGCCCGGATGGCTATCAATATGTCTCTTTGTGTGTGTACGTCTGTATGTCTGTCCCCATTCCTGTGGGGATTTGTGTATGTATGTGTGTTAGTATGCATATATGCCTCTGTATGTCATGTGTCTGGATGCGTGTCTGTGTGAATCATTGCACATGTCTATCTGTGTATGCCATACACTTACGTGTCTGCATGTTTGCCTGTATGTGTTTGCACACGCGTCTCTGTGTGTTTGTGTGCTTTGCTTCTGTATGTTTGTGTCTATATGTGTGCCTGTGCTTTTGTATCTTTATGTATATCTGTGTATATGCTTGTGTTTGTATGTAAACATGCTTGTGTGTGTATGCATGGGTGTATACATTTGTATGTATATCTGTGCTTATGCTTGTGTATGCTTGTGTGTCTATTTGCCTGTGGCTGTGACATGTGTACATGTCAGTATTTATCTGTACTGTGCCTGTCTGTCAGTCTGTGTTTGGAACACAATGTACCAGCACATGGACCATAGCACAGACATAAGCAGGTGCATCCCCCCTAACGGTGCAGAATCTTCCTGTGCTGTGCCATCCTTGATGCTCTCACTGGGTTCCTGAGGGGATCTCACTGTCCAGGTAATGGTTCAGCGTGGCTGCAGGGACATTGTGTTCCAAAATGTCCTCAATATTTCAGCCCATCTTCTCACAGTGACAGCCCAGTTGGGCTGTGCCTGGGTCGTTCCAGAATCCCAGTGTGACTCCAGGACTACACTGTGACTCTGGGAAGAAAAGCTCTGAAGATGAGTCCCCACCATGAAAGAACCAGGTGCCCCCATCTCCCTGGCTGCAGCCTGCCTCCTACCCCACTTACCTTTAGTTCCTAAAACCTGTGATGCCCCTGTCTTGGTGCCACCAGTGCCTGGCACAGTCAATTTAAGTTAACTTCAAATATCCCCATTACTCCTGAAGGTCAAAATCAATTATTTAAGAATGGTCTCTGAATCTGGTGAACGCTCTAACCAGGGCTGGCTCTCTCAGACCCCTGTACCGGAAGCAGGATGAATACTGGTACTAAATAGAAAGCTTTCTCCTTCAAAGGAGCTTCTTGACTTGCCATGGTGTTTTCCAGTCTCTTCAAGTTTTAGATGATTAATGCAAACTGTGGCCTTTGTAGTGCTGGTTTTATATTCAAATACAAATGTATTTAAGGTTAATGAAAAATTATTGATCCTACACAGTTTGCATCTTGTCGCTCATGTATGAGTGGATT
>LOJH01013576.1:0-24727 GCA_001685095.1 Ellobius talpinus
TTATTAACCAATGAAAGTAACACATAGACAGATGACCCTCCTACATCAAGGAGGGAACCTCAATTGACAAAATGCTTCCATCGAATTGGTCTGTGGGACATTTTCTTGATTGGGGCTTAGTATGGGAGGGCCCAGCTTCGGTACATGGTGTCATCCTTAGGAGTGTAGTCCTGGGTGCTATAAGAGAGCAAGCAAGATGATTGAGTCATGAGGAGCAAAACAGTAAGAGGAATTCCTCCATGAACTCTGCTTCAGTTCCTGCTTTGAGCCCCTGCATTGGCTTCCCTTCATGCTGGACTATGATGTGGATAGGTAAGCCAATAAACCCTTTCCTTTCCAAGATGGTTTTTCTCATTGTATTTATTACGGCAACAGAAACCTAACTAAGGCAGCTGCCCAAATAGCAAGGTTTTCGTCTGACCACTGCTGACTACAGAAATCAGAGATGTTAAAATTTGTATTGGGCATTTTAATATGCTCTCTACAAAGCAAGCACGTGTTTGTCCCCAACCCCACGTGCCACCTATAGTACCTGCAATTAGAATGTTAGATCATAGCACATCTCCATGTCTGTCCCTGGCAAGAAGGCAGCTAGAAGTCACTGGTGGTGTACAGAAGACAGTATCATTTTGGAAAATAACAAATTCTATTTATGTGTATCAGAAACAAAGTAAAGCAAAAAAATGCCCTTAAATGTGTTTAGTTTGGCCTGAGATGTGTATGTGTGTTTAAATAATTTTTTACTTATGTATGTGTATCTGTGAATGGGTATGTGCATGTGAGCACCGTGACTGCAGAGGTCAGAAGAGGGAGCTGGATCTCGTTGTACTGGAATTACAGGCAGATGTGAGCTGCCCAATGTGCATGCTCAAAGTCAGACTCTTAGCCACTGAGCCATTCCACCCAGGCTCTTAAAGTGTTTTTTTTTTAATAAATGAATAAAATCAGGTGCACAATTCTTTTGGAAAGAGAATTTCATGCAAGGCAGTATTCCTAGTATGAAATCCTGAGATGTGGCTTCCTGCGTGCTCCAGCGTTCGGAGTGGAGCGAAGGAGGACGCTGTGGAGAGACGACTCCTTGCTTCTGAGAGTCATCATCAGAGTTGGGCTTAAAAGCTGAGCTCGTGTTTCCTTTAGCCAAACACTCATCAAGAAACAAGGTGGCCCAGATTAGAGCAGTTTGTGTGAGGATCCTAGGATGCTAGCCTTCCCATGAAGCAAATTACAGCGGCAGAGATCTTTTTATGGTTGCTCCTACAACTCAGCCGCGGGGGCTATAAAGAATTACAATGTAAACACCCTGAGGGGAGAAAATCGGAGAAGAAAAGCAGAAAGCTCTCCCAGATATCATCATAAATAAGTACTTTTGTTGTTGATGATGCTGTTTTGCGGTGATGTTAGAACGGCTTAGCAGCCCAGGAAATCAAGCATATTTGTGGCAATGAATTCCCCAGCATGGGGCCCTAATGGGAGACGCCATAGCTGCCTGCGGCTGGGTATCTGATTTCTGAAGCAGAATCAAAGCTGGAATGAGAGGATGAAGTGTCTATCCTGTTGTGTAAACAGAAAGTGAATTAGAGAGGAAAGACTTTCTGTTCTATAAAGCCAAACAACCACTTAAGTGGATGGCAGTATTTGAGAAGACAGAGCTGCTCCTAACCGCCATGTGCTCACCCCTCTGCCTTGGGAAGCTGCTTAGAATCGAAAAGTGGAAATGGAAACAGTCTTCTGTGTGGGCAGACATCCCCGAGGCTGGATGTTTTGGGAGGCAGGGTGAGTGTGATCCTTTGGGGTAGGGGTCAGTAGGCACTGGAGGACATGGGGGAAATCCCCCACATTGCAGGAAGTTGGGGCTATTCCTAAAAACCAGAAGTTTGTGTGAATCAACTAACTTATTCTTCTATCTTCAAAAGATGGGTTCTTCTGTAATTAAATCCTGTCAATAAAGCCAACAAAACACCGAGAATCTATTATTTAAATTAAAAAAAATACAATCACTTTAAGCATATGGATAACTTGCTTGTGTGAATGTCTGCGTACTACATGCAATGTAGTGCCCACAAAGGCCAGAAGAGGGCGTCAAATCCCCTGGAAATGGAGTTAATAGAGCCATCATGTGGGTGCTGGGAATCAAACCTGGGACCTTTACAAGAGTGGTAAGTGACCTTAACCATTGAACCTTCTCTCCACCCACCAAGGATTATTCTTCTAAAAAAATACAAGTATTCTCTCTCTCTCTCTGTGTGTGTGTGTGTGTGTGTGTGCGTGTGATATGTGCACATGTGTGCTACATGCTATGGTGCTCAGATGGAAGTCAGAGGACAACTTGTCCAAGTCCGTTCTCTCCTTCCACAGAGCTGGTCCTAAAGACCAAGCTCAGGCCATCACTGACAATAAGCAAGCCTGGACTGAGCCTTTATTGGAAAAAATTCCTTTACAGACTGAGCTGTCTCAGTGGTTCAAACATTTGTTCTTGAACAGTAATAGATTTGGTACCAAGCAGTGCGTTATCAATACTTAGATGCTTCTTATAACTTTTGCTAGAGGATCAAACACTAAAGGGTCTCCAGGATGCCCAAACTCTGGACACTGCAAAATGCATTTTCATCTACAAATGCTCTGGGCTACACCTACAGCTCTCCTGGGACACAGGAAGGACTGTGGGCTACAGGTTGGACCTGCATGAAGTCTATTGCAGGCCAGGTGGGTCTCTGTCATAACATTCTCCTTGAGGTTACAAAATAAAAGGTGGGCCATGATGACAGCTCAGGAGGGTACAAAGTGTATTGTTTGGCTGCAGAAAGCCCTGAGCTCCACTTCCAACACTGAATAAACCAGGCATGGTGGTTCATGTCTGTAATCCCAGCAGTTGGAGATGAAGGCAGGAGGATCAGGTGTTCAAGGTCATCCTCAGTTACATAAAGTGTTGGAGGTCAGTCTGGGCTACAAGAGATCTTGTTCTAAAAAAAAAAAAACAATCCGTAAGTAATTATACCTAAGAATTGGCACAGAGGTTTTTAAAATGGGTGAGGGTCTGAATGTGGCACATGCCTCTCCCTTCCTCCACTCTTTCCAAACTCACCTTCACCCTCTACCACTCAAATACGCCCACCAAGATGGGGTGCATCCCAGAGAAACCTGTTACAGGAGCGTTCTGTCTGTCTGTCCAGTATCTTTGTTCTTAACTTTCCTCTTGACAAAACACAGGCTTGCTGTTTCAAAAGCCATTTGTTCTCCAGGGTTTTGAGCGAAAGGCCAGTTAAGTTCACCCAGACTCTCAGAAGATGAGCAGATTGTGCATTTAGACAGACTTAGCTTTCCTTTCCTATTGCTTTCTAAACCCTTGGAGATGCTGATTTCCTCCTGGGGGGAAAACAACTCACGTTCTAGCCAACGTTCAGCATCAGAAATCTAAATGTCTTAATGAGTTGGTAAAAGTGAATGTTATGGCTTAAATCTAAGATGCTCCCCATGCTTTGAAAGCTTATTTCCCATGGCGGGTGATATTCTGGGAGGCTGTAAAACCTTAAGGTGGTAATTCCCCACTGGCAGAAGTAAATCATCGCATGAGGGAACTTTAGTAGTGACATCTACACTGTGGTTTTGGTCCTACACTCTCTGCTCTGTGGTTCACTACCATGTGATACCTAATGCCAGAGGTGCCTGCAACTTTGCCTCCCCCCACCATTCATCCCAATATGCTTCCTTCAGTGGTTTCTGCTAGGTATTTAGGTCACAGTCATGAAAAGAAGCTGATGCAAACACCAAGCAGCTTCCAAAGAAAAATTACAGAAAAGGAGAATGCATTCATGCTCTCCACTACTATACAAAGAGGCAGTTTTGGTTTGGGAGGATGGGCTGCTTAGCAAAGTACTTGTTGTTCGAGATGAGTACTTGAGTTCCATCCCCAGATCCAAGATTAAAAAGATCCAGACTTGAAGGTGTTTGGCAGTAATCCCAACCCTAGGGAAGTGGAGAAAGATAGATGGATCCTTGGGGCTTACTGGCCAGTAAGCTTAGCCTTATTGGTATGCTACGAGTCAATAAGAGGCCTTCCCTTAAAAAACAGTGTGGATGTCTCCTAGGATGGTATCTGAAGTTGTCATCTGCCTTCCACATGTATGCAAGAGCGTGTGCATGCGCACGCACACACACACCCACATGCACACACAAAAGGTAATATAAACCAGATGGCTTTGCGATGGATGAGGATTTACTACACTTTCTCTATGGTAAACTTTGTAAAATGTAAATACAACCAAGCTTTCTTTGGCTTGATACCCTCTTGTGAATCAAATTTCCCACATTTGTATCCTTAATCTTCTTGCTGTGTAGGTGATTGAAGGAGCCTGTGTCCATCAGGTGACTGGTAATACAGACACATGTGTGAGAAGGTTTCACTTGGAGCCACCCTTTAAGCCCCAGCTTCACTGGGCCCCTGAGGTCAAGCAGGATGGATGTTACCTGTTGTCTATAGACTCTATCCTAGATTATCTGAAAGCCCTCCTTGCATTATTAATAACATTAATACTGAAATTCTACTTATATCCCCACATCTCTCTCTCTCTCTCTCAAGGTCTTTGTCCATGAACTCCCTATTAGCCAAGGTGACCTTGAACTCCTGATTCTTCTGCCTTTACCACCTGAGCTCTGGGATTATAGGCAAGAGCCATAAATACAAGGATCAAATCAAGGACTTTGTGCATGCTGGGCAAGCTCCCCACCAATTGGGCTACATCCCAAGCCTTATTGAACTCTTTGTATATACAGACTTAAGATGAACACATGGCATATATTCTTCCTTTACATTCAGGAGCATAGGAAGAGAGGGAACCACCATATTTCAGAGGAGAAGAAAATGAACAAAATCAAAGAAGTGGGCTAACACCCTGGCCAAGCCCAACAATCTGGGTTTTATCCTCATACATCATGGTGGAAGGAGAGAACTGACTTCCGTGGATTTTCTCTGACCTCCACAAATCCCACACATGTGCTGTGGTGAATGCATGTGCATACCCACAAGTCAATAATAAGTGTAATTTTTAATAATTAAAAAGAGGTCCCCTCTTCCAAAACCTAGGTTGCTTCCTGAAGAAAATAAAAACAAAACATGATGAACAACTGGCTTCCTTTGTATTTATAAATGTAGACACAACTGTGTTTTCTTATAAAGTATGCATTCAAGATGCAAACCATGAAAAATGGCCCCTTGGGTTCTAAGTTTTGTAACAAGATCTGTCCTGTGTTCAAATTGCACAGTTAATGGGCCGTGACCCCAGTGGTGTGCAGAACTGAAAGAGTTTAATGAGTGCAGCAGTGTGTGTATCAGCTGATGGAGTGTCATAGAACAGAATTTGACTTTGATGTTTCTGAAAGGAATTTGAAATATCACATGACGCTTCTGCATCAGTTGCAGGTGCAGCTAATCGGGCTCTTGTTCAAGATGATGTCGTGTCGAGCATTGTTCATGAGGAAGATGGGCTGTTGGAAGTATCTGAGTAAAGGTGCATTGTGGAGAATCAGCGGGCTTAAACGCACAAGGACCTCGGTGTAATTCAGGGAGCTTTGCTACAAGGTTAAAAGCAGAGCAGGGGGTTGGGATTGACAACAGTGAACATAAACTTTAAAGCTGGGTGTACCCGTTGGCCACTCCTGTTTAGACAGGTGAAGTAAGATGTCTCAGTATCAAGCATACCTTATTTCAGACAAGCAGTAACATGTGATCAGCTTGTATAGCACACACAGGTTTTCTGGGCAGTGAATGACACAGGGACATGTATAAGCTTGTCAAACAGGGCCAAAGGAAACCATGTGTGAGCCTCAGGTATTTTCCTACAGGGTGACTGTGGGGTCACTACTGATACATCTACACTGCCACCCCTACACCTAAGGATCAGAAAATCTTAGGAGAAAGAATAGAAAAATTGTAAGAGCCAGAGGACTGGGAGGCTTTCTGCTAGACATGGTCTTCTAGACATAACAGGAAGCTGCACCCGTGGGATCTAACAATATGGTCACCTTAACAAGACCTTCACAATGACAAGGTAAGTTGGCATGCCAACATAGATGGGGAAATTTCATGAGGCCCCATCTCTAGATGAAGAGACATGGGCAGTTTAATGGCTGCTGAGGAAGGGAAGAAAAGTCTTCTCCAGGGATGAGCATCCTGATAGGGTTACCGATCTCAAGGGGTCAGCTCTGGACACACATACATATGTATGTATGACTAACCATAAATGGACTCAGTAGAATATATATGTCTGTGTAACTTTATTGTGACATATATGTTTATCTTATCATGTTATTTTATATATTGTTGTTAAAGAAGAAGAGGTCATGGATTTGAAGTTGGGGGACACAGGGAGAGTTGGTGGGGGAGAGACGGCTGGAAATGATGTAAATGCAGTACGCACATATGAAATTCTTTTAAAAATTTAAAAGTGGGCTGGATACTGAGCAGAATGGAGCTTTGAGATTCCTCGGGCCTGACTGACATGCTCTCCTGGACTCCAATGCAGGATACAGTAACTGAGAGGAGAGTTGACTTCACGTATAGAGCAAGGGGTCCCTGGGAATCTCACTTGCTGTCGGGCTGGGAGAACATTCTTGGCAGCAACCATGTGGTCAGTGGTCCTCTTGGCTGCCCTGTGAAGTTTCAGGGAAAGTGCCAAGCCAGCCACCAGTTACATGCCCAGCTCTGAAATGGTGACATAGTCATCTGGGGGTCACTGTCTTCTCAGCCAGGATGAAGTCAGAGAGAGATGAGAGGACCTGAGAAGTGAGGGAGAAAGCTCAGGACTCTGAACCAATGTGGCCATGGAAGTGTTCTTCCGTTACTCTGACAAATGAATGCATTGTTAAAGTGCTGGACCTATTGTTCACCCCTCCCATTTTATAGGAACCCAAACCCACAACACTAAACAGATGTCAGAGATGCAGGTAATTCCTGTTGATAGTTCTGCTGCATCCTGAGCATCATACAGAGAGAATGTCTCAACTTGACTGATATTACAATTTGGGTCCGAGCAAGTTCTGTATCTGGGAGCCCTTCTTGCCTTTCAGAGTGACTATTGTCCTCATTGACCTCACTAGGTATAAGGACCAACCCCATCCCAGACAGGATATGGATTCAGTCCTCTCTACCACTAAAAAATAAAATCAGAAATATGTGGGCATTGGCAAATGCTCATCTCAGGGAAAACAATACTGCTTTCAGCTATGTATTCTTTTATGTTGCTCTGGGTTGAATCCAGGGCCTCTGGATCATCAAACAAGGGTTTTCCCATTGAACTACACCCTCAGCTAATGCTTTTGTGCAGAGTATTTTATGTCAGCTATTTCATTAATTTTAAACGAATATCGATAATACCTTTGTTAAAAAATGAATTTCTCAGTATGGGCAATAAAGACTGGTGATACCTGTGTATCATTTATGATACTGTCTTGCACACAAATATGCATATACATAGAATTACTTCCATGCCCTGAGTCAGGCTGAGCAAACAAGATTTGAAGTTTACAAAGTGTCGGAGAAGCTCATTATAACTGCAGAGCAGCTATGCCCCAGGACCCACAGGGATGCTGCCAACTTTTAGGGTCAGTCATTTGTCATGTTCATCTTTGTGAACTTTACCATGACTTTCCTAGAGACAGAAATCTGTGACACATAGACAGGCATGTCCTGGGAGGAGCTGTAGCAAGGTATCTGAAGTGACTGATTTGGATTAGGTTCATCTTGGTTAAAGCAAATGAGATGTGATTATTAATACCAGCCCCCATGTATTATTCACCTCCCATGTGCTGCTTACCTTGTGATGCTTTAGTGATGGCCGGTAACCAGTGGGGGCTAAGTCTGTTCTATATTAAAAAATATAGAACAGAAGGCTCCGCCATGGGTAGTGTGAGGCCACACATAAGCTATGTTGGTACGCAGGGGGGCATTGTACCCTTCATTTCACCCTCCTGCCCCTCTTCTTTTTCTTTATCCTCAGCCCCCACCTCTTCCTTCTTCTCTTCTTCTTCCTCATCCCCTCCTCCTATGCTCCCTCCTTTTTTGCCTCCTTACTTTCCCCAGTAGCTAGACCATTAAAAAGTAAGGCAGAGTGAACATTCTTGCTGATAAAAGCTTATTGGCCACACTCACTTCTCCCTATCCAGGACCCCATGCTTACCAAGGTCTGTGTATGCTGAGGTCCCTGCTCTAAAACAATGTGGTGTCTGCATTTAACTCACATCCTTCTGCATGTTCAAAGTCATTTCTGGGTTTTGTTTTAAAATACCTAATAGGGTATTGTGGGTTAGAGAGAGCATTTGCAATGGGTCAGAATTCAGTTCCCAGCATCCACATTGGGAGACTTAGAACGACTTGTAATTCCAGCTCCAAGGGATTCAGTACCCTCTGTTGGCCTTCATGAGGACTGCACTCACATGGTCATATTACACAGACACGCAAGTAATTTAAAATGAGTGAGCTTTTTCTTCATGATTTTTTTTTCAATGTTCATTGGTGCTTTGCCTGAAGGTGTTTCTGTGTGAGGGTGTCTGATTTCCCGGAACTGGAGTTTCAGGTAATTGTGAGCCACCATGTGAATGCTGGGAACTGAACCCAGGCCATCTAGAAGAGCAGCCAGTGCTCTTAACTGCTGAGCCATCTCTCCAGTCCCATCGTTGGTTTGAAGTTTTACTTGTCCCAAATTTCATAGTCTGCAGCATGGTGTCCCAGAGAGGAATGGCAGTCACTGGTCTCTGTCAGAGTTCAATGCACCCATCACAGATTCATCTCTCATTCCATCTACTAACCACACACTTGGCAGTGTTCACACATGCTTAATGCTGTTTCTAGCCAAGAAGCTGGAAGGCCACACTACCATTTACCCTTTGGTCTGCTTCACTTGGGAGAGATTCAGGCATAGACAGGTAGTTGCACAATCAGGAGCATAACTCTGTGTTTCCTGAACTTTGCCAACTTTAATAATCCCTGAAGACCCCAAAGGCTAACAAATGAAGGTTGGTGTTAGGACCTGGCAGGTCACAAGATCCCCGGCAGTACTGATTTGAAACCGAGTTTAGAAACAGCTTGTAGTTTGGATACAAACTGTCCCCTTCAAAGCTCATGTCTTGATACCCAGTCCCACTGCTGAGAGGTAATTGGATTACAGAGGGCACTAAATTTACCGATGGGCCATTTAGGAGCAGGAGCCTGATTTGAGGAAACAGATGACCAAGGGACTTGTCCTTCAAGGGCATTCTTGGGATACTTCCCCCATCCCTTATCTTCTTTCTGCTTCCTGGATGCCCTGAGGTGAGCAGCCATGCTCTGCCACACCCTCCTGACACATTGTTCCACCTCCTCAGACTCAGAAGCAGTGGAGTCATCTAACAGTGGACCGAAGCCTCAGGACCTGTGAGGACAATAAAGACTTGCTCCTGTAAGTTGTTTTCCTTAAGTATTTTGTTATAGCAATGAAAACCTGACTGTAACACTGTTGTTCTGAGCTTGGTGTATGAGCAATCCTAAATCATTACCCTGACCCCCTCCAAACATCAGCAACCCAGCCTTCATTTTCCTCACCTGTAAAGGAGGATGGCTCCCTCCTCTCCCGTGGTCCCACACTGAGGGAAACAATCGATGACATGTGTTTAGTGTAAGCACACTCGTCAAAGGTCTTCAGTCGGGCTGAGGAAGCAGCTCCTGTGGGCGAGGCTGGTTGGGATCTCTCTTCCAGCAGCATTTGCTGTGTCTTATAATGGCCATCTCTCTCACACAAGCTTGCTTGCTTCCTGAGCTTGCCCCTCACGATTACTCCAAATAGGGGACATGGCTCTTCAACAATGTAACTTCGCAGGCTCAAATTTTCAAAATAAAATTTCTCATTAGATGACGTGAGCTGATATACATGCAAGCCATTGTGAATATGCTTCAGTCAAAAACACCTGTAAATGTGGTCCAAAAATACCTGTAAAATAGAACAGATTTGTACAAAAAGCAAACTTCTTGAGGACACCTCAGGATAAGGCTTCCTATTTACCTGAGCAAAAATACATTAATAGAGCATGGTCTTTCCCCAGCAATACATAGAAATCCATTTATGAGGCAGCCAGGAAATATCCACCACCCCTTTTCTATTGGAGACACTGAATTCAAAGGATTTTCCCTAAGGGTCAAACAGTTTGTGTGCCTCCACTCAAAGTCATGAAAAGCTGTCTAGTCTCCCCAGCACCATTTGTGGAAGAGGCCGTCTCTTCTCCAATGTGTGCTTTGGCTTCTTTGTCAAGTCAGGGGACTGTGGTTGTGTGGATGAATATTTGGGTCATCTGTTCTCTCTCACTGCTCTGCGTGTCTCTTTTGTGCTCTTCTGTGCCAGTGTCAGGCTGTTTTTATTACTATGGTTCTGTCATATAGTTGAAATCAGGTGTTGGGATGCCTCCAGGAGTATTCCTATTGCTCAGGATTGCTCTGAGTATCTCAGGTTCTTTGTGAATCCATATGAATTTTAAGTTTTTTTTCTATATATGTAAAGAACTGAGTTGGCACTATGATTGAAACTACAGTTTGTAGATTGCTTTTGGTAAGATGGAAGGATTCTGGTAGGAGAGAGAGGGGAACAAGAGAGGGAAGTAGAGAGAGGGGGAGGAGGTGGGGTGTGCGTGCGTGCGTGCGTGTGTGTGTGTGTGTGCATGTGAAAATGACTAAAATGATATGTTACCAACTTCCAAATTAAATACAGGAATGGTCTTAAGTCAAAGTAACAATTCCAGGAGAGGACCTAATAAGGTTTCTATGTACAAGATGGGCTAGCTGCTGAAATGGATATTGGTCTAGAATGCTTAATAAGGAACGGTCTCTGCTGAGTTGTTTCTTCTCTAAGAGATAGAAAGTTAAAGATTAGTCACAGAAAACTGTGGGAGTCGTAACTGATGACTCAGACCACCCCAAAATAGAGCAGAGGTAGCCCTCTTATTACAGATTATGTCCTATCCTGCCCATGGGCTCATGTATGCATTCATCAATTGAATAGCCAGAAATTTCTTCCCGTGTTTTGTATTGTGCACAGAGAAAGAGTCATGAGGGCTTCGGTTTGTCCCCAGAAGGTCTTGTAAATGTTATATATAATTACTGTTGATCCCAAGAGGACTTTGTTCGCTGTTCCCTCTCTACGTTTAACTGGGGATGAAGGCAGGGAACCCAAGTTGTGTGCTGTCAAAACAGTTCTTTAAATAGATGGTTAGCACATGTCCTCAGACTTCCTTTGGCAGCCAGGACAAACCTTCATAGCTCTCTAAAGTGTTCCATGGAGGTTCAGTCCCTGGTGACTCAAAGAAGAGAACTGCCTGCTATTTCAAACATAATTATCCCAACAAAGGTTAGTACATTTCCCAGACATTGCAATGTTCTGTCCATTTCAATGCTTAAAATTTGGCCCGAGGAAAAATATTGGGAGTTCCTTCCTAAAATGAGAGTGTCTAAGTGCAATTAGCAGAGCGAGGCAGACATAGGCAGCCAGACCAACCACTTGTTCTGCAAAGGGATGCCTTGTGGTGCTTGAGGGGTTGGCACTGGGACAGTATCCTGGTGATGAAGGGCTTGATTACAGTGAGTCACACATGGGAGCCCTACGCTGAGGTTCTTTGCCACAGTGTACTCAGACTATGAGAAGGTAGAAGATGGTCTCTTCCAGAGCCTAAACTGTGTCACATCTCCCCAGAGATGGCTTTGCAAAGGGAGACTCTGGGCATACTACAGTGGCTATCTTGATATTTTCTCTCCTGGGCAGTTACGATTTATCTGATGCTGAAGCCTTTCATTCAATTTGCAAAAGCAGCAAAGGATTGAGGTTTCCTGGGCTGTAATTGTTCATGTTTTTCTCATTTTTATTGGTTCTTTGAGAATTTCATGCAATGCATATTGATCATATTCACAACTCCTCCATCTCCTCCCAGAAATACCCCTTCCTTTACCTCTTTAGGTCATTACAACCTGTGTGTACATTTTGTATTGCCCATATATTCTTGGATGTTTGACTTTCACTGGAATGTGACTTGCCCACATCCTTTCAGAAAACCGACCCTCCCTCTCCCAGTAGCTACCAGTTGCCAATATCTCCTCAGCTATGGGTAGGATTTCAGGCTCTACTCCTCTCTCCATGCTAAGATTTTGTCTGGCTTGAGCTTGCCTAAGTCTTGGGCAAGCCTTCCAAGCACTGTGAGTGATGCAACTGCCTTGCCATGACTGGAAACCACTCTTCTTTCCTTGTTGTTATCCAGGACTTTCTGCCTCCTCTTCCCCCTGTGATCCCCAAGTTCCTCCCAAGAGTGCCTCTGCAAGGTGTAGACATCGAGCTGTTTCAGGAAGACATCCAGTTATGGGCGATGTCAGGATTTGTAGTTGCGAGCTCTATTTTAGAGGTCAGAATGCTGGAGTGTAGGTGAAAAGGCTACGGGAACAACCTGGCCTGCACAGAGCTGGGAGAATGTGGGGAGACGGCCATGGAGGTTTCCTCCGGGAATTTTGTTAGTTGATTTTCTGTTGCTGTGAGAAAACACTGTGACTGACCCAAAGCAGCTCAAGGAAGAGTTTATTTTGGCTTCTGGTTTCAGAGGGATAGAGACCATAATGGGGGGAAGGCATGGCCCAGAGCATAAAGCTCACTGGTCACACCTTTATGCATGTACATGAAGCAGAAAGAACAATCAAGAAGAAAGGCTACAAACCCTCAAAGCCCACTCCCAGCGACATACTCCCTCCGTTAAGTCTACACCTCCTAAAGTTTCCATAACCTCCCCAAACAATGCTACCTGCCAGGGACCAAGTGTCCAAACATCTGAGCCTGTGAGAACATTTCACATTCAAACCACCACAGGAATAAACAGGACCTCACAAACGCCAGAAAACACCGTGTGTAGAGGGAATCAATCTTTTTGCTTTTATTTTGCCAACAGCCCAAATGAAATCCCTGGGCTGAATTCATCTTTATAGCTAGCCAGAAAATACATGAACCAGCACCAAGGCCAATAGGAAGATGTAATCAAGCCAGATTGCAGCAGCGGAGGCCATTTGTGTTTCAACAATATGGGGAGATTTGTGAGTCTTCGTACCTGCAGTCGGGACCCAGAAGGTGGTTCCAATGTCAGGCAATGGGTATGGGAGTCCACAAGCAGTTGCTTTAAAAACAGTTTCACTCAGTAGATTGCCTCCCTTCTGCTGCACAGATCTTTCATGTGATGCAGCTGCATTTGTCTAATTTTGTTTTTGTTGCTCATGCTTTGGGAAGGAGGAATCATATAAAAAGACAAGAGGGGAAAATGAAACACTGACCAGACCAATGGTGAAGAACTTTGCCTGGTACATCTTAGTATAGTTGGGCAAAGTCAAATAAAATAAGGTTAAAGTGCAGGCTGATCTGGGGAGGATCGACTGAGTCCATAAGCAGCCTAAAAGACAATCACATCCCATCTTTACCCAGCCTCCGAGACATTTTCTTCTCCCCCTTGAAGTCCCAGCTCTCTGTACTAGCACAGCAGTGTGCCAGCTAAGTCAGCCTGCCATCCTTCAATTAAACCATTTCTGACTAACGCAAAGAGCCCCTATGTTATCCAGCCCTCACTAGCAAAGGATGGCAGAAAGATATTTTTGTTATAATATTTGACTGTAGAGTGTCCTTGGTCTGATGAAGATAGCATACTGAAGCACCAAAAGGCACACTGGGATAACTGTTTTTGAAGCATGCAAAGTGTATGTTTTTAAATGTACAGTTGTCAAACTGAAATAGCTATACTAAATAGGAAGAAGCATTTTAACAAGACAATAGGAAATACAGTGGCTTAAAAAGGCTGGCCCGAGTCCAGGGTGATGACTGTCTTCCTGGCAAGCTCTGTTCTATCTCTTCATTCCTTTTTCTCACATCAGGATGTCTTATGATGCAACCACAGGACATTTGTCTGATTAAGAATAAAAACAAACAGAGAAACAAGCCCCAATGTGAGCTTTTTATACACACGAAAGGCTTTTTCCATTGCTGTGACAGGCAAACCCATCGCCATCACAATGGGGAAGAAGCTCTCCTCTTTCCCAGGCTTAGGGTGAATGTGAATGGTTTCATTTAGGTGTATAGGGATTGGTGTCTGTGTACTTATATCATTTATGGGTATGTGTGCATATGTGTATGTATGCATGTTTGTCTGCATATTCCTATGTGTTTATCAATATTTTGCACTTGTAGAAGAGTGTGTGTGTATGTGTGCTTATCATTCATGGTACATATCTGTACATTTATACATACATAATATGTGTACTGTGTGTATTCCTGTGTGTTCTTGTGGTGTGTGTTCACATGTTGGCAGCAGGAACTAGCACAGGTCTACATTTCAGGCATTAAAACGGCTACAGAGCTCTTAGAAGAAAACAACAGAGGTCTGGGGCTTGTTTTACTCTTGGAAAGTGTCTGTAGGTGTTTCGGCGGAAGCACATGTGGGTGTGTTGGCCAAGAGCCACAGGCACTTAGCAGTTAGTCCCCTATGTACTTCATAAGACTTCTGGGATCGTGTCTATCATTTTGACAGGGGCTGGGATAGACATAGGGATTCTCGCAGCAAGGATCTAAACTTCTGGATGTATTCGATTAAGGTTTATTAATAATAACTTCAACCTTCCCTTCTCATTCTCTAACCCTCACAGGCTATCTGAATAAATGGACCGGGATACGGAGGTACTGGGACCACAGTGCCCTTCTGTACCTCACGGTGGCCTGCACTGAACTGTGCAATCCACCATCACCTATTTGTTCTTCCCCAACACAGATATGGAACTCCTCCATATACACACACACCTGTTTCTCTAATGGATTCATCCAGTACTTTTTCAAGTGGAAAACAGGAAGGCTGAGCTGCTGGCCCCTGGAAATCTTCCCAGATCTCAGCATGGCTGTAGAAGTTTTAGAATAATTGGAGTCAAACATAGAAGGAACACCTAAAATTGGTGGCAAACTCTGAAAAAAGAATCAAAAAGCAAGAATGTCTATTAGGAGCTGGTTTTCAAAGTGAAAATGCTGAATTTAAAACATTTTTTCTATTGAAGTCCTAGGACCCACTGAAAAATTCTTCCTGAATATATTTAATTTATATGTGTGGATTGTGGACTATGGCTGCTTTTTTTGTTTAATGCACAAAACTATACATAGGAGAGTGGAGAAAGTTTCATATAAACTCTCCCCAGCTGGAGACAAGTGAGATGCTGTTATTTTCTAGATGGGGTAATAATAAGTTGTGAGTTTTAACACTAGCTGGGGAGACTGTCCTTAGTTCTGAGAGGTCTGGTATGCTGCATATAGACAAAACAAGCCCCAGTATTTGTGTTTCAGGAAGGCTTAAATATCTCTGCCCTTAATTGTTGGTCTGAGACCTTTGTTTAGATGAAACACTTTTATTTATTGGGGATTGGGGATTTCTATGGAAAGCATGAAAGAAGAGATGATGTTACACCTCACTGGAAAATGTAGTTTCTGGTGAGCAAACATTTTAGAACGTAGGGGATGTTTTAAACTGGTGGAGCTCATTCCTGTACATTTTCATTCTGAGGTTCCTGTTACCACCTTGGATCTGACACTGTCCCTTTCTTTCCTTTGGTCTGAGATTGGGGGAAGGGGAGACGACACAAAACTGGGAGCTTCACAACTTTGGCGTTTGGTTTCACATTTAGAAATAAGCAAACTTCATGTCTGTGTTGCACTTGAATGCCCACGGGAGCATGCCCACAGTTGGTGGATGATGCATCTGATGCATGCACAGTGCTGGCATATGATGCTTTAGATGCAGTATTGTTGCTGGTGTAGGAAGGATTTAATGATTGCATGCTGCTAATGTGATGCATTTAATCCATGCCTCTCTTGTGTCCTTAACATAGGCATTTCACAGCCAGGGTTCCTTGCATGCTTCACACAGGACCAGCATGCTCAGTGAGAGTGGCGTTGCAAGAGGTCTCAGGGCTAGTATAGATTGTATGCACATACCCAGAATCCTTTTATCCCATTCTGTTGTTTGTGAAGGTTTTGTTGGTGAAGTCACTTAGTGCCCTCCTCCCCCATTTCCAAAGCTGCATGTAGATTTTCTTGTCACAAGAGTCTCAGCCCAGTGACACAGTGAAAGAGTCTGACTTCCAACTAATTTTCGACCAAGCTGCTAAGAACACAAACTGGAAGTAAGACAGCCAATTCAAGGAATGATGCTACCAAAATTGGGTATCTATCCATAGAAGAATAAAGTTAGAGCCATCTTTTTTAGCCTTTATTAAAAAAGGATAAAAATATGTAAAAGAAATCAAAGACCTCAATTTAAAGCCTGAAATACTAAATCTGCTAGATGAAAGTATAAGAAATACATTTAAAGGCACTGACACAGTGCCAGTGAGCCAGTGAGATGCTCCAGCAGGGAAAGGTGCTTGGTGCTTGTCACCAAGCCTGACCACGCTATTTTGATCACAGGAGCCCACATAGTGAAAAGAGAAAACTGACTTCTGTGAAATTGTCCTCTGACCTCCGCATATACAATATGACACGAGAACACACACATACACACACACACTAAATTAGTGTAATTAAAAATATAAACCATAGTCGAAACTTTCTGAACAGGAACAGTTCAACAAACAGCTCTAAGAATTAGCAAATGGAATTCCGTGAAATTTTTTTTTAAATCCTGCTCAGCAAAATAAGCTGTTAGCAGAGTGAACAGACGGTGTATAGTATGGGAGAAGGACTTTTTCAGATTTTTTTCAGACGAGGGTATAATATCTAGATTATATAAAGAATTGCGAACAAAAAAAATCATCAATTAAACAGCTATGGCAATCAACAAGGCTAAGGAAATGAACACACAACTCTCAGGAGAAGAAATCCAAATAGCCAGTAAGCATTTAAAACTGTGTTCAAGACTCTTAGTCATCAGGAAAATGCAAATCAAAAGTACTTGAAATTCTGCCTGGCCCCAATCAGAATGGTGACCATCTAGAAAAGAGAAACAGTAAATGTTGATGAGAATGTGGGGAAGGGAGGGACTTTTATTCACAGCTGATAGCAGAGTACACAGACTGCATGAAAACTGGTATGGAAGTTTCTTGAAAAATCAAAACCCAGCAGCACAGCTCCTGGGCCCCATGTCCTACCACAAAGACACTTTTACAATAATGTTTATTGCCTCATTGTTCACAGTACAAGGAAATAGAACCAGCCTAGATTCTCACCGACAGATGAATGGATAATGACTATGTGGCATACATATACAATGGAGTTTTATTCGGCACTAAAGAAAAATGAAATCATGATATTTTTAGGAAAATAGATGGATCTGAAAAGTCTAATAAGTGAGGCTGCCTGCACTCAGACAAAAGACTCCTGTGTTTAAGCTCAGATGTGAAACACAGCTATGATGCTTACACGTTTTTCTATGGGTGGAGGGTGGGGGTGAGGAGACTCTGTGAAAGTAGTAAGGAGAGTCCAGAAGGGGGAAGCGGTGTCCAGTGGGAGATGGGAACAGCAGGAGGATACATGTGACATAAAAGTGGGAAGCCTGCATGAGGCCAGTGTGGGAGAGACAGCGGAAAAAATGCATCAACGAAAACAGGGTTTGTTTGAAGATGCCATAGTGAAGACTGATGCTGTATATGCTCATTTAAGTTTTGAAAGAAAAGGTACTGGTAGGGCAGGAAGGATAGCTAGGTGTTTAAGAGCACTTGCTGCTCTTGGAAAGGAGCAGAATTCAGTTGCCAACACCCACGTTGGGCAGCTCACAACTGATGGCACCTTATGGCCTCCAGAGGTACTGCGTTCAGCGCGTATGCGCAAACACGGGTGCTATCAACACACTAACTTAATAGCCCCTGGAAGAAGCCTAATTTCCACCCGCTCATTGTAACTGGATTCTTGAAGCACACTAAAGTCCTAATATGCATCATGTGTGGCATCCAGGCAAGCCTTGTAAGTATTTGGAAGTATGAAGAATTCAATAACAGAGAAACATCAAAATACATGACAGAAAATAAGCAGTTATTTAAAAAAAACAACGAAGATGTCTGATTTCACATTGCTTGATATTGTACCAAAAACCTGCACACATGGGAGGAAAAGACATTTATGCCACACGGATGAGATGTCTACGTCATCATACATCCGTTACACCCCTCTAAACAGCATTCTGTATACTCACCATTCACGTATCAGTCATGAATACCAGCTACAGACAGCTGACTGCTTTTTGGATAAAATTAATTCCTTTCTATATTTTCTTTTATTTAAACAGGAGAAGAAGAGTTAATTCACACAGGTACAGGTAAGCAAATTGGAGTAGGGCCATAGGAGAGACTATCAAGTCTGTACTATTGTCTCGTGCCACACCAAGTGTGTTCTGATGGGTCACCCATGGGAAACAAAGCCAACTGGAGAGATACCTCATTTGGGACAAAACTTCTGTGAGGTTCTTGCCATGTTTTCTTCTCTTGCCACTGTGTTTCAGAGGACCTCAAAGCACTATGTTCGTTCAGCCTGTGTCTTCCGAGTATGATTTCAACCAACAATGACTGGTCATTGTTTCTTTAAACATGTGGTCTTTCTTAATTTGTAAAAAAATCATGCTTCCCCAGTGCCTTTCTTTCTCTCTTTTTGGGAGCTTGGAGGAAAGAGGTCAGAACGTCAGAGATTCATTTTGTAAGTGGAACTCCTTAGCATCTTGGAACCTGCCCAGAAAGCCAGTGAGTTTGTAGAACTGCTGCGAAAATCCACTGATTCTTCTCACACCTCAGGTCACACACTGGCCCCAAATGGAAAGCAGGTGAGCTACTGAAGCGACTAGACATCACAGAGGGGCCCAGACAGCCTCTTTCTCGGTGCCATTCACACTGGACCTGGACTACAATAAGGGTGAGTATGTCTCCCCACATGAAAAGGAAAATCGAAGAAACGGTTTGTAGGAAGACATTTGAAATCCCCACTGGTGCTCACCTTTCAATTCACAAAAATATGCAGGGACGCAGAGGAAGAGACAGAGCTAACCAAGGAAATCCTGAGACCCTTGCTCAGGCAATCACACTGCCCTGAGGACTCTTTACTGAGGACGCGTGTTGGACGGCCATACATGTAGCATTATCAGCGTGAGTGGGAAGACGTAAGCCCAGGAGGTCCTGTCATTAGCATGAGCCGACTTGGAGAGGGTCAGAGAATTTGAAGACATGGTGACCGCGCGTTTACCTCACTGCGGATCGATTTTTTGAAGATGCTGGGCACATCCCTCCTGCAGAATGTCTGCTGGCAGTGAGCTTGCACATCATCATTAGAAGGGGGATGAAAAGCGTTATTTTTAACTCTATTATTAAAGGAAACCCACATCTGGAACACTCTGAAAACTGATTATCAGCTGTTCTATGGAAAAACAGCCTGATGTCTACAATGCTTCATTTTCCCAATTATTTTGATATTTCCTGATGCTTTAAGTACTGGAGGCATATCACATCCACCTCATTTCATCTCCCTAAATTATATTTTGCCCATCTGCCATGGTCTTAATAAAGTCTCTGGTTTTTAGAAGCTTAGTAAAATTATGGGAAATATCAAGGGAGTTTGGTTTCAGCTCATTTTTGCTTTTTTATACTTTTTTGTTTTCTTTGGGGAATAATTGATATATTAGAACTAGAAAATCATTCTCACATTTTCAGTTTCCTAGAGGACTTTGGGGAATTTTTTTAACAAGGCCGTTCACCAAGCTGCCAAAACAAAAGGATTCTTTTTCTTCTTCTTCTTATGAGCTATTCTAAAATACTTGACATTCGAAAGGTTTGCTTTTCAGTGGGAGTAGGAAAAAATAAGCTAGATCTCACCCCCCACCCCACAGGCTGTAACTCAATCCCAGATCCCCACAGTATTGACTACATTTATCAATCTTTCTTGAAGCTTCCTGCCTTGCGTATCTAGAACAGAGCTCTGAAGCGTTGAACAAAAGCAGTAGAAGGGTCTATGTATGTTGCTGGGTTCATTCCATGACATAAGTCAACAACAATAAGGGTTATGCTTGAATAATGAGATAAACATGTGTACTTATCTTTACTGTGGTTTTGACGCACTGATTAAAAACACAGGGATTCAGATCAATTTGTTGCTAAAACCTTAAGACACGGTCTGGGGTTCTGTTGTTATTCACTTTCCACTTTAGGGTCTCTAGGAAAACTGGTGACTCAAAAGATGCTTGCCCTCTGTAGATTATTGTGCATGGAATTTAATGTGTTAGCACTGTGGTTGCATAGCTTCAAGCACTGTGAGGGTTGGTTTTAAATGTCAACTTCCCACAATGTAGAATCATCAGGAAGAGTCTCAGTGAGGATTTTTCTAGATCAGGTGGTCTATGGGCACATCTATGGAGGACTGTCTTTGGGATTTCAAGTTCATTGAGCATCCTCCAACACAACCTTGTATCAATGAAAACAGGGAAGGAGACACAGAAGTACAAAGACGTACAAAGCATTATTCTGTTTATTTAGCCTGTTTAAGTCTTCTTTCCTGTTTTCACTTCCTTGATAAACGTCCTGGAAAAAAAGCAACACAGGGGAGGAAATGGATTATTTGACTTACACTTCCAGGTTGCAGAGAAGCCAGAGAGGCAGGAGGTTGAGATAGCTTGTCGTATCACATCCATGAGGAAAGAAGAAATGAATGCACCCATGCTGCCTGCTTGCTGTGCATACCCAACTGCTTTTGTTACCTCTATACAGTTGAGGGCATTGTCTGCAGAATGTGCTGCCCACAATCAACAATGAAGACAGTCCTCCATAGATGTGCCCATAGACCACCTGATCTAGAAAAATCCTCACTGAGACTCTTCCTGATGATTCTACATTGTGGGAAGTTGACATTTAAAACCAACCCTCACAGTGCTTGAAGCTATGCAACCACAGTGCTAATACATGAAATTTTCTGACATCACCTTTAGACATTCAAGTTTTTTGTTTGTTTTGTTTTTCAACTTTCTGTTTCAAATTTCCAGCTTTCAAATGGGGCCTTTCTGTTTGCTTCTCTATACCCCAAAGTGACCGCCAAAGTTCCTAGAATCACATTTTCATACATTCACAATCGAAGGAAGGACAAAGTCTTGTTTCCATGTTTTTGTTTTTTTTTGTGGGGGGGGTTGTTAGGGAAGTGCCCAATCAGATGACCCCAAAGGGACCTTTGATCAAAATTCAGTCACAAACCATTGACATTGGGGTTAGGAACTCAAAGTGAGTAAGATCTGTGGGAAACAAGCAAAGGCAGAGAAGTGGGACAGCAGAGTAAATCCAACATAAGGGGTGTCCCACACATACTGGGGCCTCAGGAAAGCACCTGTCGCTCCCAGACTCCTAAGAGCCATTAAGCCCATGAATTCAAATACCCTTCATCTGACATTTGTGATAATGTGGATAAAGATAAGGCATATATTGAAAATATTTCATAAACAAACTCATCTTTTATGATTTTTAATGGATAAAAATTAGTACCACACTTCCTTTAAGAGGCTGTTAAATAACTCTTTATTTATAGTGATTGTCCTGGCAAAATAGTGACAATTGGACATTATATAGTCATTTTAAAAGTTTATTAAGTAGAACAACATGTAGGGCTGGAGAAATGGCTCGGGGGCTAAGAGTACATATTGTTCGTGCTGAGGATCTGAGATCACAACCACTTGTGTGGTGTCCCCTAACTACAGGTCTCCGTAGGTGCTGTAAACATGTGCACATACCCACAAACAGACACAGGTATACATAATTTAAACTAATCGTTTAAAAGAGCAACGTGGTGTGATGTTTTAAAATTCTGTTTGAAATACAATGGGGTATGGTTACTGTTTTTAATATTTGATTGCAAGCCACTGATACTTCCACTGATAACCAACAAAGAATTAATATCTCATCAACTAAAATGACATGGGGTTTTGTTGAACTTTCTAATTTTGGTTCTCAACAGAGTTTTTATTGGGAAGAAAAATATTTCACAAGAGTACCTTGCTAATTTTGTATAATCAGCGATCTATCACTGTGCCTTCCTGAGGGCTCATCTATTTTTACAAAGAAACCGATGCACAACCTCTATCATTACCCCTTAGATCCCCTATCGAGAAGAATAAAGCAGTACAAGGTGAGGTGTTTTGGATTAACCTCTTCTTCTGCATGATTCACCCTGAGAACAGCTCAACCTTCCCCTTGCAAAAGAACTGCCAGATCCAATGTCTAAGTGCAGGGGACCTTCTGACCTGGAGGGGGTGGTCTTCTAGTGCAGCCAGAGAAAGTCTAAGAAGAACAGTAGTGTGTTTCTCTACTCTCCCAGGTCCCAGGCTTCTGCTCTAGCAGAAATCGGTCACACAGATTCATGCACACTTACATTCACTGCTGCTCTGTCCCTAAGAGCAAAGAGATGGACTTAGCCTAGGTATCTACCAACATATAAAAGGATAATGGCAATATGGGTGATTGCACTCTGCCACTAAGAACTATGACACATCCAGAGAAATGGATGAAACTAGAAAATACTGTATTAAGTAAGGTAACCCAGGATCAGAAAACTAAATACCACATGCTCTCCCTCAAGTGTGGACTCCAGTCTTCTGATTTTAATTTGGGTGTTGGTATAGTTCACGAAACAAGAAAGGGGACCATGAGAAGGGGAAAGAGGAGCCTTACAGAGAGGAGGTAGGGAGGGTAACAAGACATGTAATGTGAAAGTGATGGGGTAGCCTGGTACAATGAGGAAGTGGGTAGAGAGATGAGAGGAGGGAGGGCAGAAACGATAGTAAATACATATGAAAATGTCAAGACAGTTGCTTACTTTTTATGCTAATTTAAAAACAAAATATAATAAATAAGAAATAAATTAGGCATGGGTTGTTTTGACAAGAGTCAGTATTTAAGAATCCCATCCAAAACATTCATATCACCAAGAGCAGCTTCCTGCATTGGCCTCTTCTCATTTCCACAACCCTTCTCTCTGACTGTCATAGTGGAATGCAATGGAACATAAAATGTGAATGACAATTGCCTGACTATCCACCATGCTTCCAGAGGGAGAAGCCTCATTGGCTGGACCCAGAAATGAGATTCAATTCCTCACTGACTATGATTGGGTGAAGGGTAGGCATGTGACCCGGTAGGAGCCGATGAGGCAGAAGAAGGATTCAGAACTGGCTACTTTGGGGGAAAATAAACAAATGAGCGAAAACACAAGTGGAGAAGCCAAAATAAGCAAGTATGGAAAATAAAAATTGCCATCCAGGGAGAACTCAGCATCAAAGTAAGATTTTCTTTTTCCTTGATTGTTTTCTTCCTGCTTGGAAGACCAATAAATTTGATGTTTGGAGGACTGCAGCCATGTGTATCTTAAGGAAAGCTATAAGAATTGCACAGTTCTGGGAAATGCAGTCCTTCAGACTGCTGCTCGCTGTGTGAGATAATCCATGCTCTCCTCCTCCTCCCATTAATTTTATAGAACATTGTATAGAATAAACAAATGCAAGTTTTTGCCTAGATCCCAATGCCTTTTAAAGACACTGGCCTTTGATAAAAAAGAGAACCAGCAAAGATGGCTGATGCTAAAGATATACTGTTCCCCAAAAGAGACTTGTCTAGACAGCCCCCCCGAAGTCAGTCACACACTTCCAGAGAAGAAGAATGCTGTTCACACAAGCATTTCCCAAAGTCAAACTGTATGCCTTAGGTTGGAGTCTATTTTAATTTTACAAGGTGAAGCAAGAGATTTTTTTCTGACCAGAAAAATGCTAATGGTATATATCATTGATCTTAAAACCGACTTTCGGTTGAAGAAAGCGTCATGGTCACATATTCTAAAATCCCTTGTCCCTGCCTCCTGTGTGCTGTGTGCTGTGTGTGTGTGTGTGTGTGTGTTTGCAGTGGGAGTATATCATATACACATAAACATCAGCTTTTGAATTCTTCCCTTGTTTTCACTCTAAATATGAAATCAACAAATGGTTTATATGATCAAAGTATATCAGACTGCTTTCAGAAATAAAAGAATCATGTTAGCAGTTAATAAAAATGCCATTGTTTGGTCAGATTAATTTTGAGACATCTCAATGTGTGTGTGCATCTATGTGTGTGTGAGAGAGACTCCTTGACTGTCTGGGAACTTGATATGTAGACCAGGCTGGTCTCAAACTCATAGACATGCCCTGGCCTCAACCCCACAAGGGCTGGGCTCAAAGCTGTGTGCCATCATGACTGGCAACTCAATATTTTTAAGATGTATTTTTTTCTTTCTTAACTATGTGGATGTGTATGCATCTGTGCTGTGTGAGTGCAGGTGTCCAAGGAGCTCAGAAGAAGGGGTTGAATGCTCTAGAGCTAGAACTATAGGCTGTTGTGAGCTGCCACTGTTTGTGCTGGGAATTGAACACAAGCTGTCTGCCAGGGCAGTATGTGTATTTAATTTATGAGCTATCTTTCCAGGCCCATGACTGGTATCTTGATGGTTACTATCAAAGTGTGTGTTTTATGATTTTCATTAGTATAACAAGTTGTGTAAGAGAAGAAAAACCTGAACAGGCTAGTGGTTTTTATTTATTTTATTTTTTACCTTTGTTTTTATTTTATGTATATGAATGTTTGCCTCCATGTCTGTGCATCATGTGCATCCATAGAAGATAGATGGATAGATAGATAGATAGATTGATAGATAGATAGATAGATAGATGATAGATAGAT
>LOJH01013577.1:6208-23100 GCA_001685095.1 Ellobius talpinus
GGAAGGAAGGAAGGAAGGAAGGAAGGAAGGAAGGAAGGAAGGAAGGAGGAGAAAACACAAAGCTCTGCAGCTCCATTTTGAACGATCATTCTATGTTTATTGGGTTGTATGATTTTTGGGTCAGGTCTGATTCATCTTGATGTGTTTTTTGTTTGTTTGTTTTGTTTTGTGCTACTTTTAAAACAACAGCGTTTAAATTTTGTAAAATTCTGTAATAACAAAGAACAAAGACAACAAATATGAGCTATTGGGGCTTCCAGGTCCAGCTGGGGCCACAGTTCTCCTCTAACATCCTTAGCAGCAAAGGGCAGGGAGACGGTTCCCGCAGAAGGGTAATGAGCTTTCCGTCTCTGTTGCTTCCGTTCACGCTGAACTGAACCCACAAAGCCCCCCGACCCTTTCACAAGGCTTTCCACTCACTTCTCGAGCTTGCAGCTTACATTCAAGTTGCTTTTCTTGTAAATAGAGCCAGCTGGATACAACCGTCTTCTGGGGATCGAGCACATAGTTCAAGCCAAAGATGTGGGCAGGGCGAAATGAAATTATCAGTGAGAAACCAGCCCGGGTTACACAGCCCTGCAATCCCAGCATTTAGAAGCCCAGGCCGGAGGATTCAAGACAAGTTTGGGTTACATGGCAAGAACTTGTTGTTCCATGCAACAACAGGGAAAAAAAAAAGTCTTGAGGTCTTTTGTTGAAGGTCAATTTACTTCTTTAAAACCATTTTTAGAAAACATGATCTGAAATACAATATGAGCACATTGCTATATAATTTTATGATTGACACTTAAGTTCTATCTAAATTTTAATATGCTGTAAATGTTGGGCTGAAGGCTTAAAGGTGTTATTTCTCACACATCCTTTATTCTCTAAAAGAAATCTTAATAGTAGACACAGAATTATCACCTGCCTGTATTTTTCATAAGACCTCCTGAATAATATTCCCTTTTTGAAAATGGAGACTTTAAAATTAATGCTTTGTCATGAAAACAAATAGCATTTTATTTTTTAAACATGTTTCATGAAAATGGTTATAGATGTATGAGCTTTCCCAATATGTCCAGCACAGGATTCTCCGAAATGTGCTACTTATAATCTGAAAAGCCTAACGTTTTTTTAATCCAAGAATGCAAAACTCTGGGGTTTGCAACTTAAACCTAACTGAATAAAGGTGTACTGTGAACCTGTGTGCCAGAGCCCAGCTCCTTCGCCTTTAAACTATGGTGTTGATATATTCTACTTTGTGAAGATTCGGGATATTCAATGTGCAATGTATTGTGCGGACTATTAAGAGCACGAGAATATTTAGCTTTGAAAAGTGTTCAGTGTGAGAGGTGACAGACATTACATACAACATGGAACCTAGACAACGTCCTCCAGAGAACTTCTAATAGAATTCCACCAGGGGGCAGAAGAGGAACGGGATTGCTACTTCCCGCCGGAGCAGCAGTGAGGACTCAGGTCCCTCGGCGTTATCTTCCTCTGTGTCTCCTTTCTGCTCTCCCCCTTCTAATTAACCCTGATTTGTTTGCCCGTGAACTGACACTGTGGACCCACAGCACCAGTGTAGTGTGAAGGGATTTGCGCCCAGGCCAGGGCTTCAACAGGATTAAGCTGATGAATTTGCTAAACACAAAGTCCACAGAAGCAGCAAACCCAGTGCCCTGTGATGCCACCTGGCTCAAGGCTGATTAGGACAGGGGACCCTGAGCCGTTTGATCTTCACCCATCAAAGAGTTTTTAAACAACCTTCATTTTACACTACGGTAAGGTGGCGAAGGCTTGGGACTGCAGTGAGCGTCCCAGCCTGAACAAGCACTCCGGTCAAGGGAGTTCCCGGCTCTGGTGGGACCGGGATGCAACCACAATCCGGAGCTCTTAGAAGAAGGGGAAGAATCTTTGCTTTGATGGCCCACCCGAAGTTAGTACCATTTCTAGCCTACATCTTGATTCCGACAAGGTCCAAATACAATTTACTAGTTGGAAATTTAGAGGCTGTTAAGATGTCACACCGCTACAACATTTCAACAACTGGGAAATGAAGAAACAAAATCAATTTTTTTTATTCATTCTCGTTCATTCGTTCCCTCCCGCTACTCCCTCCTTCTCAGTCGCATCTTTTAGAAAATCAAGTAGTCACGTAATTCACTATATTTCCAGAAACTTAGTTTATATGCTGGATTCCTCTAAATCAGCAAGTTCCCAGAGTCAGTGGCAGGGAGTGTCTCTCAGTAAAGTTTACAAGCTTCCTGAAAGACTTTTAACCTGAAGACAAAGGTCTTGCCCTGGAACGTTCAAAGACAATTTTTGTAGCCAGAAGGGGGCTCCCTAATCTTCCCAGTATGACATTTACAAATGAAAAGAAAGCTAGATCCACAATCACAAAGGGGCTGTTGTCACCCTGAGTGTCCAGTGCTGAGCCCTAGTTTCCAGTGTCATAGCACGGGGTCCTTTTGGTCATAGCCCTTGGAGGATGCCAGTGTATTAAAGGGATTAATAACAGGAATCCAGAGACATGGGAGAAAATCCAATCTTTCTCTGTTTCTGGTGGCTTCACGCCCTGCCCTTCTCTGGCACTACACTATGTTATGACTGGAAACACTAAGTTCATAAGTGGTTACTACTAGACAGCAGGCCTCCTAGACCCTACCCACATCACAGACCTTTCTAGTGTCAGGACCTCTGAAAAGGCGCTGGTAGATGCTCGGCTTTGGTACCATCCTCGTCAGATTTTAGGCAAACCTCCTTGGGGTCTAAACTCCACGCTGTTTATATTTCAATGGCCCCCAGGACCATCTTCCGAGGTGGGTTAGACAGCCCCATGAAGCTGGATTTAAATGGGCTGCCATCTTCACTGGCTGAATAAAGGTAATCACTGTGAACTCAATTGCTCCTCTTGCACTACAGAAAATCAGTTATTTCAGTGGCATCCCAATATGAGTCATGTCTGAAAGCTCTTCTTCTGTCATGGTGAACATAGAAACTAAGATTCTCTTAAGGGTGAAGGAGAAAGTCACACTGTTTTATTAAACATCGGGAATGGGAAATCCCTGCTATTAATTCAAGATTGGTACCCAGGAAGACATTGGCAGTGCTCACCACTTAACTCAGTGCTTTCTTCCTGAAGCAAAAATTAAGTGTCAACAGATCGATTTCCTTTGGTTTGGCAAGTAGAGAGAAGAAATGAAGAGGGGAGGGGGAAGAAGATAAAGGGAGGGAGAGGAAACAAAGAACCACAAATGATGGTGCAAAGTAGTTTGCAAATAGTCTAGTGCTTTGTTTTGTTTCTTTAAATATTATTTGTCTGTTTGTCTCATGGGTTAAAATGATGAGTATTCAATGCTGGTGCCCACCACTTAACCTAGGAGGAAGGGCATGTCTTACACCATCCCTGAGTTACACAGTTCAGTTCCACTGTGCCAAACATTTCTCCTAGCTTTAAATTTAATATAAAATATTAATTATTTTGCAATAACTGTGACCATGTTAGATTACATCCAACAAGTTGAATAGACATACCTACCACCCCATCACCTGGTTGCAGAATATTCAGCATCACCCGGCTTCCAACTGCCTGAGATTTAGACATGTTTGGAGTTTCTGGAGTTTCTCTTTTTCCTCCTGACCAGTGTGCACCTTGTATAGCCTACTTAAATAACAATACTGAGTCGGAGGCGGTGATCCACACCTGGAACCCCAACCCTGGAGGAGACAGTGACAGAAAAATCTCAAGTGCAGGCTATGCAGTGAGACACTGCCTTAGAATCCAAAGAACCCAAAAGCAACCGCAGTAGAAACCAAACCAAGCCTCAGCCAAAGCTCCTTCTGGGTCCTGATATTGTGTTTATCAGGCTCCGGGAAGGCTGGAAGGAATGTTGGCCGTCAGCGTTTTGGAGAGACGCTCTCAATAGGCCCACTGAGTGTTCTTTGGCACGGAAGAATCAGTGGACATCGTTTACCTCCTGAATTTGACACCTGAGAGTGAGCTAAATCCAGGCAAGAATTCTCAAGTGAAGCATAGGCTGCACTGAGAAGGGCAAGTCTCCCCCCTTGCCCTTTGTGAGCTTACTTTTTCTTTTCCTAGGTAATTCAAAGGTGACTGTTCCAGCCATTCCTTTTTTACTGAGGCAGCACCCAGTACAGTGCTTATCACACAGTAAGACCACAGACGTGGACCTGCTTGCGCCTGCAGAAGGAACATAAAAAGTAGGGAGTGCCACAACTAGGCCTTGGATTTCATTTGGGGCCCAAGTTCTTGACGAGCTAAGTTCTGTTCATTAAGATTTGGTGTATTAATAGGGGACCATTCCATCAGAGTACAGGGAAAGGAGTGGGCCTTTGGTGCAGCATTGATGCTTTTCTAGAATTATTTAAATAAGACAATAGGACTGGGGAAATATCTTTGTACTTCTCAGATGGGCAGGGAATTCATTTTCTGCTGTCCAATGTCATATGAATTTAAAAGTCATCACTGACATTGTTATCAATGTGCTGGAAGTGATAACATGGTCCCTAGGACCTCCTACCACTGTATGATCTTCTGTCCCATCATCTCCCAATGTCTCTGAGAATTTCTGCTCCACAGACTGGCAGGGAAATCTGTTTTGTTATTGACTTGTTCCCCTCTTATTGTTTCTAATGCTGTCTTTTAAACAAAACGTTAAAACCTCTTCTTTTCCCAATTTTCTATCTGCAGGTAGTCAGTCTCGGCCACACCATTGCACATTTTCCTAATAAAAGCCAGATAGATACACAGGATTTAAACCATGTTGGACTTTTAATAAATCACCAGAAATTCTCCAAGGTATATGGGGTAGGGGTGTAGGGGTGAGAGAGGACATCACTGGGTATAGAGGCATCATTCATTAAAAGTCACTTAGACAACACTTTAAGATGACTTCTGAAACCTGCCAAACCAGAAAACAGATATTAAGAAAATGTATTTCATAATGACTCTCCTTGCTCAACTTCAGGATTATATTTGTTCAAGACTATCATTGGCTCTTTGGGGGCCTTCCCAAGAATGACGATTAGAGATCTCACAGTGTTGTGAGCAATTCTAGACAATCAGAAATTAAGGGACGACACCTCACTCCACGCTCCTCTACAGTGATTTCCAACCATTTCTTTCCAATCTCACACAAGAATTGCTTATTTTCTTGCACTTATCAGTCTGTCCTTAAACATTACTAAGGTACACTTCTTATCATTTGTTATGTCTGACAACTGTCTCTTTTAGCATTGCAATGGTTGGAACAAGGAATTTGACTTTTATTCTCTCAATAAATCACCTCTAATTCATAAGCACAGCGTCCTTACATCAGCGTTGCTTCTTATTCTACACTCTGTTCGGAAACCACTGCAAATTCATTCTCTGCTTTAGGCTCGGCACTCCCTTTCCGAGAGGTAGCTTATTATCTCCCTAGAGAGTTACTCCTCCTGTCCTGTCCTGGACAAGGTTTGATTTGGGATCAAAAGCAAGCCCTCTCCCTCTCAGCGCTACTAAACATTAATGAGGAAGTCAGGAGCTAAGCCTTCAGGGTTTCTTATCTTCTTCTATTAACCAACCGCTGGGAACCGGGAACCAGGGAAAGAGGACTCACCCAGCTCAGGGACCCTGTCCGCTCTGACTCGGGGCCACTTTGATCTCACTTGTCTGCTTAATCAAGTTCATCAACTGCTGGGACTGACCAGATTCAAAGAAGCACATTAAATAGTTTGATTATCGAGGGCCCGTTTCCCTCTCGCCCGCACCCCTGATCTAATTTCCAAACGTCAGTCTCTCGCCTCTCCCTCCAAATGTACCTTCAAAAGCGAATTAGTTCTTCCCTTGGTATCCTCATTTGATGTGCAAATTTTCCTGTCTTTGCACATTTTTTTCCTGGTATGCGTGTGCGGGGCGGGGGACGGGAACGGGGGGGGCAGCTAGACAAACTTAAAAGACCTCATTTGAAAATCGCAATGCGAAAGGGTTAATCAGCAACTCACAGGAGCCACCTGGCTCTTTCACAGACCCTTTGGATGACTGCTTGAAGTCGTGTTTAATACTGAATATTATTCGCTTGCACACACACAGAGACACACACACAGACACACAGACACACACACACACACACACAGCAAGAGCTAGCGTGAGGGAAGAAAAGTGGTTCCGTATATTCTATCACCTTTTAACTATGAAAGTATTTCAGACGGAAATAACCCAATCCCTCCGCAGAGCACCCAAGCTCGCAGAGAGCTCCCTCCCGCCTTTTTTTTTTCTCAATTAAAGTTCAGGTTAAGCTCTGATGTTCTGATAACCTGCACTCTAAGGTGAACTGGACTAGGAGGACTATAGTGCAAGGGAGGGGCGAGGGGGAGAGTGTCAAAGTCCTCCCTGCTTCCGATACACAAACACTCCCGCTCCCAGCTCCTCCCAAAGCTTTGAAATCCCATCCCGGCTTTGTTGTCTTTCCCGAGGGGCTGGGAAGGCTGGAGCCCGAGTATAAAGGCAGCCAGCCTGAGGTGGCGGGTGACTGCACAGAGCCCAGAGTCTAGCAGCAGAGACTCCACCGGCTGAAGTTCCACAGTCGGGACTCTGCAGCTGCTGTGGTGCAAAGTGACCTCTTTTTATTTTTATTTTTTTATTTTTTTTTTCCTGGCTTTCTCCGGCTTGTGGTCTTCTGAGATGACGGTTGTGTGTGCAGTGGCAGCTGTCCGGTTCTTGGTCTTGCTAGCAGCGATGGCTTTTTGCAGCCTCCCTCTGCTCGGAGTCAGCGCCACCTTGAACTCGGTTCTCATCAATTCCAACGCTATCAAGAACCTGCCCCCACCGCTGGGTGGCGCTGCGGGGCAGCCAGGCTTGGCCGTCAGCGTGGCGCCAGGAGTTCTGTACGAGGGTGGGAACAAGTACCAGACTCTTGACAACTACCAGGTGAGGGGGTGTCGGGGAACTAAGGGGTCTCAGAGAAGAGGGCATACAGTATCCTAGCTGTGTGAGATTGAGGGTGTGTTTGGAATCACTGCATTGGGAGCAGAGTGCTTGGAAGAGCTTTTGAAGAGGCTGATGGGGACCCTGAAGGTGTGGGTACCAGGATGCCTAAGTAGCTCACACTCTGCTCCCTTCCCACAGCCCTACCCATGCGCAGAGGATGAAGAGTGCGGCACTGAAGAGTACTGCTCCAGTCCCAGCCGCGGAGGTGCGGGTGTGGGCATACAGATCTGTCTGGCTTGCAGAAAGCGCAGGAAACGTTGCATGAGGCACTCTATGTGCTGCCCCGGGAATTACTGCAAAAACGGTGAGTCTTGCACTCCCCTGTAAACTGGAACCACTCTGCCTTTGAGCTCTACCTCTGCCACAGCCGAGGCTCCACTTGTGAACCTGGGCTCATATAAGGGTTTCCCTGCTTCATCTTCAGGGGCTTGTGTTTGAGGCCTTGGGAGTTTATCTTCCTCTGCCACCCTAGGTGATCTAACACACTGCATTATTAGAGTGGACACTTCTGTCAGGACACTTGAGAAAGGGGGAAAAGTCATTCTGAAAGAGAAACCTTAGCAAGCCAGCCTTGGCATTTTGTTACCAGTCCCGTTTTTCTTACGGTGATTCTTGTGGTTTTGCCAGGCTCTCTTAAAGGCCTCTGAACGTTAAAACTGTTGTCAGCCAAGGGCTAGGAAAATTAAGCTCTGCTGGACAGCTTTTAAAAGAGATCTCTGTACCACTTACATCCCTAGCACTCCACAACTTCGCCTCCCTTCCCTCCACTCTCAACTACCTTCAAAGAAGTACCCCCAAGACACACACACAACCACACAACCACAGATCCACAAAATGTGAATGTCTCAGAGAAGTCTCCAGAAATAAATCCACAGGATGGCTAAGTTCCTAGGGCACAACAGCATTCCAGAGGGGACTCACTAAGTCTCTGTAATATCGAAATTACACAGTGAGGCCACCGGCGGGTGAGATGGTAGTCTTCCAGACAGCTGGAACTGCCTTGTCCAGAGAGCACCCAGAACGGAGAAGTTATTTTTAAGATTAATTTTTAAGTGACTAGATTTCTTTTTCTCCTACCCCCAAAGGGTAATATTAAACTAGACAGAAATATCCTTGCTGCCACCTCCACAATTAGTGGGAAAGCATCTTAAATGGCTCTACCGGGGTATTCTTTATGAGTGAAAAGGACATTCATTGATGTTTCCTTGTCTGGGGAGATTTGTTGAACAGAAGGTATTGACTGCAGTGAGTTATCTCACAATAGACTGTTCTCATCGTGGTTCACAGAAACACATTATGTACAGCCTGGGGATTAATCACGGTTTCTGGCTTCCATAGGAATATGCATGCCTTCTGACCACAGCCATTTGCCGCGAGGGGAAATTGAGGAAAGCGTCGTTGAAAACCTTGGTAACGACCACAGCACTTTAGATGGCTATCCCAGAAGAACCACGCAGACTTCAAAAATATACCACACCAAAGGTAGCTTTAAGACTGAGCGTCTCCACTTAGTGTTATCAGAAGTACATTCAGAGGTCTAGCAATAACTGTCATTTTCCTTCTGTCTCCTCCACAGGACAAGAGGGCTCTCTCTGCCTCCGATCCTCAGACTGTGCCATGGGACTGTGTTGTGCAAGACACTTCTGGTCCAAGATCTGTAAACCTGTCCTCAAAGAAGGGCAGGTGTGCACCAAGCACAGGCGGAAAGGCTCCCACGGGCTGGAGATATTCCAGCGCTGTTACTGTGGAGAAGGTCTGTCTTGCAGGATACAGAAGGAGCACCACCAAGCCAGTAACTCTTCTAGGCTGCACACCTGCCAGAGACATTAAACTGACTGTCTAGATATGACGGACTCCTTTATCTAATATATGCTGCGAAAGCCTTTATGATTTGTCAGCTCGATCCCAAGGATGTACAAACCTCCTGTGTTAAGTTGAGCATTCCGAGAATACCTTCCGCAAGTCCGGAGTGTGAGGACTTTGTTTCTTGATGGAACTCATCCGTGGTTGCAGTAAATTACTGTGTTGTAAATCCTCAGTGTGGCACTTACCTGTAAATGCAACAAAAGTTTTAATTATTTTGCTAGAGGTGCTGCATTGGTCTTGTTTCTTTTGCATGTAAATTTTTGTACACATTGATTGTCTTGACTCATAAATATTCTATATTGAAGGAATTTCAGCTCATAGTTCCTAAATGTGTAACCCTTTCTACTTTTATTTCTAGAGTATAGGATGCAAGGAGTTCTTGGAATAGCCAGTGATAGGCATGTAAATTTTAATATGAAAATACTAGTTTATTTCCTGAGATGTGCTATCTTTGCTTAGATAGTCTCTCTCTCACTCTCTCACTCTCTCTCTCTCTCTCTCTGCTCTGATAGTCCTTGAAATAAAATTTAACATTTAATAATCATAAATTGTTACAAGTATAGTTGCATTTTGGAACTGTCATCTTAGAGGAAGGTGTGTGTTGTTGTTTTAAAAAGATAAGACATATGTCTATGTGTGAGTAACTTTAAAGAGAATGTATTCCACATTTATAAACTCAAATGGTTATGGTGATATGGGATTGGATCGGATATTATTACTTTCAAAAATACTTTTCTACCAGGTGTGATTGGTGGCTAAGCATATAATCCCAGGATTCTGGAGGCTGAGGCAGGAGGGATAAGCCCATGAATTCAGGTCCATCCTGGCCGACCTAGTGATATCCAAGGAAACTTCTGCCACTGAGCAATGTCTCAAAAAAGCATCCATAAAAAATGGTTTCCAACAAATTAATATTTATTTAAGTGGCCAATAGTTACTGGAAGGAAGGGATACCCAAGAAAGAAATTACAAAGTACACGGTGATGGGCAGAATGGAGAGGAGGATGTGTACATGGCGAACAAGTGCATTCCAATGTAAGCCAAATAATTAATCTGGAATAGTTTATATACTCTGATATGCAAGAAGAATTGTTTTAATTACTCTGATTTAAAAATGATTATGAAACAACACAAATTCTAGAATGTCCCACTTTTTCTTCTCTTACCAAGTGATTATTTCAATTTTTGTTTCACCTGCGTTGCATTGATTAGAATGAGAGGGATGTACAATTTTGTTAAAACTATAATATGCATATTAGATTTATATATAAATTATATATATTGTATACATATTAGATTTATATACAAATTATATGTATCATATGCATATTAGATTTATATATAAATTATATCTGTAATAAGACACACACACACACACACACATATATGTGTGTGTGTGTGTGTGTGTGTGTGTTCCAAATCGGGGGAAGAATAAAATAACCTTCCTCATTTATTTTTTCTGTAGTATTCTGAAAGTCTGCAACAAAACCACAAATCACTAGGTTCACTATTCAAAGGACAGTAGTGACTAGGGCTGACTGTGCCAACGTGTTCCTTAAATAGCACAGATGTCCTAGAATATTCATTGCTTTTTATGTTCCCGGAAGTGGTTAATTTGGAAGGGAGTCGGGCAACAGCACATGCACTCTGTTGGCTCACAGAGAGGGGACCTGGTAGGATGTCTCTGGCAGCATCCTTTTTGTCCACAAGTCTCTGCTTCTCCATCCAGAGAAACTCTCTTTTCCTAAGTGTGCTGATTGCCTGGTGTGCCAGGAAAGCCAATCCCAAGACCTGCTATCTTAAAAAAAAAAAAACAAAAAACAAAAAACACACAATAGAAAGAAGAAAATGGGAAATATTCTCATGAAATGGGAGAAAGCAGAGCCTTCTAGAAGGGGAGTGGGGCAGAAGTTTAATGTATTCGGGTTACTGGATTCTTTCTGCTGGAGCGGAGATGTCTTTCTTTGCACATCCTGTTGACCAGGCTCAATTCTAGTCATTCCTGATGGAGCCAGAGAGATCGGGCAACCTCTTCTTCCCACCCCACTGGGAACTTAGGATAATACTAAGAAAAGGAAAGTCTACAAGTATGCATATAGAAAATATGCAAAACTACAGGTACTTTATTAGTAGAAGGATAGAAGAGAGAAGACATTTAAAATGCAAGCCCAAAACAGGATCTCAGGGAATCTAGAATTTGTATATGATACACAAATATGTATGCACCAAATACACATTTGGTGCAAATGTCTTATGGAGGTTGACTCCTAAACAATGTATTTGCCTGCTTGCCCATACGAACAGTTCACAGCTATTTTACCAGTTTAAGCTCAAAGAGGCTACACACTGCCCTGCACCTAGATCTCTTTGCTTTGAGTGTCTTGACTACTGTCCTATATGACAGCTCAGTCTTTTGATTGGTTGCATTATTTAAAGTCTATTCTCTGATTTGCTTAACCAGGCACTAAGAGACAATCAAGTGATTTCCAGAGTTATTACTTTAATAAATACTGTGCTGTGGGCACAAAATCTTCCTGTCTCATCATAGTATAGCTGTAGGATAATGATTGAGTTTTGACATAAAATTTAAAATCAAATGCTATAAAATCAGATGCTGTGGTTTTTTTTCCTACTCAAGGTCTGGCATAGCCACAATGGCAAGATTCCTACTTATGTGATGTTCTGCTCTTACTAACATGTGTCAAAGGAGAGAAAGGTGGGATACAGTTTTTCTTACAAGCTTTACAGTAAGCTTCAATCTCTTATCCTAGGAGAAGGCTAATTTACTCTAACTTCTTCTGTATTCAAGTGATTACACTGAAACCATACATCCCTCACCTCCTTCTCATGTTCAGATGGAAGACTTTAAATGTTTTCCTCATTTTAAAATAATTTATTTTAATGTTATAAAGACATCAATCCATTCTTCCCTTTCCTCCCTACAACCCCTCCCATATAGCCTTCATGCCTCTCTTTCAAATTCATTTTCTGACTCACATACACACACACACACATGAGTAACATTATACAACTTGGTTTAATGATAAAAGGAACAAGGAACATTGTCTAAAAGCACAACAGAGGCAGCAAAAATGGCTAAAAGGACAAGACAACACCCTCTGCAAGCACAAGGACCTGAATTCATGACCCCAGGATACTCCATGAAAGTCTTTTATGGTTGCCCATTCCCATAGCCCCAGCACTGATGGGCAGCATGGCAGTGTCGGGAGTGATGGGAAAGACTGACTTGCACATGCTAGCATGCTTTCACCACTGACTGTGTCTTTATATCCCCAGTCCCTAAATGCAGGATTATCTTTGAAGAGCAGTAGCAGCCAACCCTATGCTAATATAAATTGTTAAACAAATTCCACATTTTAAAAAAAAACTAAACTTGGAGAAAGACATGAAACGTGACTAAGCATAACTCAATATTACATTTTACAATATTTCGCAACTTTTTCCTCATGGACAACAAAAATGGCTTTTACAAAGAATTTATATTGAAACCTTTCACATATCTGTGACACTCTGAAGTTCAAATTAAAATCAGACGAGAGAATCTGGTTGGACCATGAGGGGTTTTGTTTGGAGAAGAGTTCTCTAAGCACTAACTGTGTCAAACAGCACAGATGTTTCTTTTTCTTCCTATGAGGAAGATCAGGGACCCAAACTTACCAAAAAAATTAAAGAGGCACCATGTGTGCTTGAAGAAAGGTGTGTTTGCCACAATTGTTTCACATAGATTACAGAAATTGAAGAACAGAGAAATACTAAACATGTCTAGTCACCTGATCCAAGCATATGTGGCATCACGAGGCTGTTGTGGAAGCCATGGATGCTGGTGTGGGTTGTCTGTTTCATGTGTTGAGAACCGTGATTAAAACCTAAACCTGAGAAGAGATGCTGTTTGCCTTGGTAAAGGGCTTACTGTAGTCAGACACTGGACAACACTTCAAGTATTTGACAGACTAAGATGAGGTAGCCCCTTTGCCATTGCTCTGACAGACTGCTGAGCTGAGCAGTCTGAGAGAGAAATGGCCACAGTTTATTCTGATCACAGTTTCACAGGATTCATACATGGTTTCTTAGCCTCTGACACTTGGGCAGAACATTGCAGAAAGCAAGAATGCTTTGTGAGGAAAAGTCATGTGTTTTTTTCTTTATCATTTGTTTTGCTTCTTTGAGAGGGGGTTTGTATACCCTAGACCGGCATCAATAGTCTTGAACTCCTGGTCCTCCAGGGAATGACTCCCAAGTGCTGGGATTGGCATGTGTCACCAGGCTTGGCCTGAGCACNGGGGGGCTTCTTCATTACGTTGGGCAGGAAGCAGAGAGATCGGAAGTGGTCAGGGATAATGTAACACCAAGAGTCTATTCCTAGTGACCCAGTTCTTTCAGTTAGACCCCACATTGTAGGTTCCTCCCGACCTCCCAAAATAGTTTTTCACCAGCTGGGAATCAAACATTCAAAACATGAGCCCGATGGAGACATTTGACAGCAAATAAAGAGCAGATGAACACCCAGTATTCTGAATATTGGCTTCCCTTCTTTTCTGTTATGTCAGAATAGTTTTAAAATGTCATCTTGTGAAAAAAGTGTGCAGGTTAGTGTTAATGCGGAAGCAGCTATGAAACATTTACCTGCATGCAGTAGTTCGGGTTGGCTGAGATGATAATAAGTGTTAAATTAAACAAATCCATATTTAATTGTATTTAAAGAAGCAGAGTATGCACATTTACGTTTGGCACGGGGCACAAAAGTCAAGGTGCCCCCAGTGGAGAAAGCAATGACTTTACCTTTTACTGAAATGCAACCTTGGAATATGTTTTAGGTGAAAACAGTCCTTTATGTGATAATTAGATCTTCAGAAATCTATCTTAAGAAGTATAGCTGTGAAAAGATTTACTTTCAATTACATAATAGCCAAGTTATAAAGGGATTAAATGTACAACAAGGCAGAAATGTTTAGGCAATGTATGCATGCTATTAAAATTCTGCAATTAATTAATTATGCAATTAAAATTCCATATGAAAATGATATGGAAAATGTTAGGGCTCTCCTCACATGTGAATGTTAAAATGTGGCAAGCTGCAAAGCATCCATGATATTATGGGAACATCAAATACCCAGTGCAATTCTACACGGCATCTCTGGAAGGTAGAACTGTGGGATGATTTAATCTCTCTTTATTTTTTCTATATCAATCACATAAGATATTATATATTCTAAAGCAAAGAAGGAATTCAGATTTTTCTATATGAACTACAAAGTGGGCCTTTTGATAAATTACATTCTGACTAGGAAAACCACTGTTAGTTTTGAGTTACTCTCATTCAATTTTTATAATTTCCCCAAAATTATAAAAAAAAGAAAAAAAATCCTCTGCTTACTGAGCACATTGCTTTCCAGTAAGGAATGCTAACCATAGAGAGTGCCACTGGGAAAAGCGGCTGGAAGATCTGTTAGAAGAGGGCCAGGGCTATAGAACATGCGACAGAGGTGGCTACGTCAATTTTACTGAGATTACAATAAAATAGGACATTAAAATCCAAAACAGGAACAGGAAATAGGCAAAGAAAAGCAAATCACAGTTATGTTTTAATAAACGCTCTCATTTTTCCCTCTGTTTACATTGTTACTGTATTCTGTGATGATCTGAAAGGGAACATGAATTAGATGAACATGTAAAACTATGTGAGCAGGACATGACCTTTTCATAGACAGCATCATTGGTCAGAAAAGTCTCACCATTCTCCTGTAGAGACAGCTAAACTTTTAGGCAGTGCAACTTGCAATCTTGCTGACTGGGAGATTGAATTTTATAGCTAATATAAGCAGATAGCTGAAGACAGCAAAGCGGCTGGAGCATATTCACTCCGAGGTTCTATACATTTTGCAATTATTTTCTTTAGTCTCAATCATTTTTTTGATCAAGGAGTGTCAGGTGCTCTCATGTCCTGGCACTTAAATGGCCTACTGTAGGAAATGTTTAAGAAGAACAGATACATCAGCGCTTCCAACACGCCAAGCCTGTGGTCTATTGCCAGTGAAACTGAGAAACAAGTTCCCTTCGTTTTACAGTCATACTTCAATTGAGAACTTGTCTTTTGCTACTGACATCATTTCTTTGACATTGTTTTGCTTACAGTTTTCATCCATTCTTTCCCTGTCTTCTCCTTGCCTTTCTCACAGGCTCTCAGTGGTTTAACTCTTTCGCTCCATATTCCAGCCACCTAGGCTTTTGCACAACATCCTCCCAGACTTGCTCTTTTGGTAAAACACCTCGTGATCATAACTGCAAACTAACCCTGAAACCAGTTGTCCTTTCTTTCTAAGAACATAGCCCAGCCTCCCTTGCAGCTAGGTGTGACTGAAACTAAGCCTGGCCAATGGGAGACTACATGCAGGTACCTGTGTTGGGGGTGCTCCTCCATCTGTATATCTGAGGAAGACAACAGCACAGGATGAACAAGCAGAAGCTCAAGAAGCCTAGGTTTCTTTTCAGCAACACAACCATACTTCCACCTCCATTCCCAGCTTAACACTTACAGAATTTATCTCTTGTAAGCCATTCAGGCTCAGTTTTTAACAAATCAACTGCGATGCTACCCTACAAGCTTTTCTTTTCTCTTCTTTCTCCTTCCTCCCTGCTGTTCTCTTCCCAAATGCCACCCTCTAGTGTACCTCTGCCAGAGACCTGCTCTCGTGAAAAGTAGAAGTTCTGGTGGGCAAGAAGAACATGAAATTGTGGGTGGCAGTTTATTTCACATGCTAACATGTGAGAATGTGAAAGTTTATGCCACCGTGTGTGACATACATTAGAAACTCCATGAGTGGTTCCAGTTCTCATAGTGACTTTTGCAAACAGACTCTCAATGAAGTGATGTGGCTGACAAGAAGTAATGATAACTAATCTTCAGAGCATGTCACTATCAGCAGAGACTAGATTGTGTGATTCACATACATTGCCTCATTTGCACATTATAGCTTATGTGATGTGGGCATCTTTTATTTTCATTTGATAGGTAAAGAAACCAAAGCCAAGAACATTAAAGTTGTTTTCCTAATGTTCTGTGGGCGTCTGAACCTAGAATTTTACGAAGTTCAAGCTCTTTCCTACCGAGAGAGCTGTGTTGTGTATTTAGTCTTCTACAGTATCCCTCAAGTTCGATGTGATCAGTTAGTTATAGTAAACTGGTCAGATGCTAACTTAGAATAATCTAAAGCTTAAAGTTACTGATTGTAAAACTTCATGAAAACCCGTAACAATATATCTGGCAGTAGCGAAGGTGCATACAGATGGAAACACCCATATCCTGCTGGTGGGAATGTAAACTAGTCCAGGCACTATGGAAAAAAGCATGGAGATACCTCAAGCTAGAAAAAAAGATATAATATGTATGTGCCTTCAGTGTGTCCCCAAGAGAGCACTAATGCAGTGTACTCATGAGTTAGGATGCTACAAACTCACTGTTTGAAATATGCAGAAAACTTTTTGAATTAAAGAGCCCTTGACCCATTCCAAAACCTACATAAGCAGAGTTTATTGGGATTGGACCTTTGAGTCTGTAGTTTTTAAAGCCGTTCCTTTGACTCATTCCATCATTGAACTTTGGAACCCACTGCAGTGTAGCTTTATTTAAAATGTTTTGCTCCCAGGAGTATGATCAGTCACACAGGCAGCGAATGGCTAGTTGAGAAGTCGGCCTGGCAGCATTCCTTGCAGGGGGGTCTGTTTTCAGATGTGTTGGTAGGACAATGGGACAAGGAGGCACTGGGAGACAAATTGATGTCTCAGTGTCACACAGCTAAGAATATAAGAATGACTTATGAAACATGGACGCTGATGGCCTTGAAGACATTCATGAGAACAGTGACAAATCTACTCATTATTTGGGGGATTGGGCTTTACCCTCTGCAGATACTTTGAAAAAAAGAACCATTTTGCCAAACCTCAAAGTTGGGAGTGAGAGACAGAAACAAACAAGCTAAGGCGCTTAGCTGGGGCCCTTCAGTGTTCTTCTGATACCCTCCTTCCTAAGGGGAGC
>LOJH01013578.1:12301-24727 GCA_001685095.1 Ellobius talpinus
TTCCTTCCTTCCTTCCTTCCTTCCTTCCTTCCTTCCTTCCTTCTTTCTTCCTTTTTCTTTCTTTTCTTCTTCCCCGCTCCCTTTTGGATATTCTTTACTAAGTTTTTTTTCTGAATCTTATGTGACTCTAAATGCTCAATGAGAGGAAAACACATACCTAAGCTGAGAACCAATTGCCGAAATTCTCATAAATGAGGAATGTTGACGTGTCCTCTACCCGATTGGAGACTTCACCCACTCAGTATCACTGGTAACATCCTCCTTTCACATGACCCGGTAACTATCCATGAGAAACTTAGGTGACACTAAGCTCAGCTCCAAAGTGATGTTGTGGGTCAAATATCATCAACATTGTCCTACATCAAACTGTCTGATAGAGTCTCTTCCTTTACAGATATAAACTGAAGGACTTATACCACCCACATAAAAAATGAGGTGAGTCATAAAATTCCCAAACCACTGATAGAGTTTTTTCTAAAGTGGATCTTTCAATAATTTGCAACATTTTCTAGAATAATAGCTAGCTCCAGTGCCAACAGAAGGGAGACCTAGAGAATTTGACTGTAGCAAAGTCAAGAACAATTATCTCTTATATTTATGGCCTTAGACAGATTACTCATCCCATTTAGGATTCCCTGTAGTTTGAGAAGTTAACAAACTAGTAATTGAGAAGTAACAGTGACTGGAAGTCCAGCCTGCTCAAACATAGAGATTTCCAAATTTTTGATAAATCTCTTTCTCTTTGGCACTTGATACAGTGTTCTGAAGGTTGGTCATGTTATGTCTTATTACTGAAATTATTTCACATTCTTGGGATATCTGGATATAGAAGGATGGTCTTTCAAATACTATTTATTCATCGTTGAGTATATCTACAGGCTTAAATTAGCAGAGGCTTCTTTCCCAAGCTTTGACTGTTGCTTCTAGGTGCAATTCTAGTTGATAAATGCCTGTTGGACATTTATATCCATGAATATGTCTTCCTTCAGGTTTTTCTTGGTGGTTACAGAGAACTGTGGGTAAGAAAAGCCCTTAGTACATTCTGCTGTTTTCCTGTTAAATCTGAGAAAAAAAATGAGAACCTCCACACATTCAAAACGTTCTGGATTATGAAGTACTTTGATGTGGGATTTCCCTCTGTATGCTGTGATTACCATTAAAAAATAAATTGCTTTGGACCTATAGCAGGGCATAATTCAGCTAGGTGAGGAAACTGAATGCTGGGAGAAAAAAGGGTGGAGTCAGAAAGAAGCCATGTAGCCTCTGCCGGAGACAGACATGCTGAAAGTTTTCTGGTAGGCCATGACCTTGTGGTGATGCGCAGATTAATGGAGATAGGTTAAATTAATATATAAGAGTTAGTCAATAAAAAGATAGAGTTAATGGGGCAAGCAGTGTTTGAAATAATATAGTTTCTGTGTGATCATTTTGGGGCTGAGCAGCCAGGAACCAACAAGTGACCCCTCCTTACAACAGTACTTGAAGGTTTTGTTTTTCTTCTAGACTTCTGTTGTAAATGTTGGAAGCAGTCAGTTTTCATTTTCCTCGTCCCCCCCTTTGCCTCTTTTCCTCTCTCTTGTTTTCTTCTCACCTCTTCCTTTCAGTTCTCTCCCTTCAACTACTTTTCTTTGTATTTTCTGCACTGGCGATTGAAGCCAGCGCCTTGTGCCGCTAGGCAAGTGCCCAACCATTGCTGTGTAATGGAGCTGAGCCATACTCCCATCTAGTCTGTGTCCATCCTCCTTCTTAAATCGATGCTTTTAAGATAGAAAAGAACAGGAAAATCTCTTTGTAGATATGAATATGAAAGATAAAGTTATTATTTAAGAAAAACGTTTTACTGCCCTGACATTTTAATTTTAAAGATTAAGAATACCATTAAAGAAATTTAATGTGTACTTGCTAGGTCTGTTATATCACTTCTTTAAGTTTGTTATATCACTTCTGTAATAATTTAAACATGGTATGTAAAGTGATCAGTGACTATAATTGGAACTTAGGACTCTGTTTTTGTGAATATCAATGGCCTCTGAGCAGCTTTCACCTGAGGTCTTGACCTCTCAAAAATAATTGCCTTGCAGGCAGAAATTGCTTTCTTGTTTTTATAATTGCTTTAAAATGAGTGAAATTGCACACCTTTATTCTTCTAACATTTTCGGCATTATAATATCATTGTTCTACTGTTTTCAAACTGCTCCTTTAGCAGTCTACCCTGCTACATAGAAGTGAGAAAACCAAAATGAGTAAAAGCCTGAATCGTAATAGGAATTTCAACTTGAGTGACTGGTTGTTGTCTAGATGTATATGCCCATGTGACAAGAGGCAATATGCCACTGAGTTATGCAACTGGCTACCGTATTGATTTCTTACGTTTATGTTTTCAATGAAACTAATTTCCAAGCGCACATTACTAAAGCATATTGGTTTCTAACTGCGGTAAGGACAGAGGTTGAATATCCTGTGTCTGCCTTTTCTCTCTCTCTGTGTCTCTCTCTCTCTCTCTCATGTATGTGTGTGTATATACAAAAATTTGACACAGTGTTCATAAAACTTGCTTGTGTTAAGGTAGTGGAAACTGGAATTAAAATGTGACCTGTTTTCAAGTGGGAAATTTAGATTTGAAATATAACATCAAATGGAAATCTTGCTAAAACAGTGTAGAAAGCGGTAAGAAGGGGTTGAGCATTAGCTAGTAATAGTACAAGACTTTCTGCAGTGCTTAATGATATAGCCACCTCTTACTGGTCGAAAATAGTGTGAGGGCGACACCCCAGGGCTTTGTAATGATACTGGGTTGTTCGTTCTCTCAGTGTTAGCATGCTAGCAGAATTTGCACAATCAGAGTAGCAATAACTATCAGCTGATTTAATTATGAACTTCTTACTTATATAGTCTTCTTTCTTTTTTGGGGAGAGAATTTTTAAGAGACTTTATAAATGGTGTTATTATTCACATTAACAAATTATTAAAGTACTCTGAATTTTATGGTACTTGAGACAATATTGCATAGAAGTAATGCGTATAATTTTATCTTCTAAACAAAGCTCTTTGGAAAGTAGGTCAGGAGTTAGTGGTTCAGTTTAGAATATCATTTAAATATTTGAATGAAACCCATATGAACATGACAGTTCATGTTGTGGTTTATTTCCAGTCACGGTCCTTGTAATTTGATGTTCTCCATGGTTTACTCATAGTAGTTTTATTTCATGTCTAAGATCTATATCAATTATGGGTTTAAATGCTCATAAATTGAATATTTTCACAAATGAATATTTGCATGTATTCTGATGCATATTGGTTGCCTTATTTCCTTCTTTAAGCACAAACTTACACTGTGCTATTTACTTTGTGCTAAAATCTGCTCTTTCACTTGTCTTACAAAAGCTAACTCTGTAATTCAGAACATGTAGCTATCATGCAGACAAAATTTAATTTTCAAATATTTCATTGTTTTGGGTAGAGCCCATAACCGGTTTATTCTAATAATTGCTCACATATTTGTATCCACTTTTAAAATAATTTTTTTCTGTGCTGTATATAAGCATATGCATTTGTGTGTGTACATGAGTGTTAACATGAACATGCCACCTCACCTTATTTATTATTTGTTTCTGAGACAGAGTCTCTCAGTGAACCTGGAGTTCACCAAGTGCAAGCCCCATGATTCAGATCTCTCTTCACACCCTCTCCTTTACCTTCAACTAGATGAGGTTACAGGTGCGAGCCATCATGCCTTGCTTTGAGGTTACAGGTGCGAGTCATCATTCCTGGCTTTGAGGTTATGGGTGAGTGCCACGATGCCTAGCTTTTTATATCATTGCTGGATCTGAACTCAGTCTTAATACCTGCACGCTAAGCAGCTTAACATCTGAGCTATCTCCTTATCTCTTGCATCCATTTGTCTTACCTGGGCTTTCTCTGTTCTTAGTGAAGTTTCATAGTCTTTTACAATTTTAGTAATCATCTGTACTTTCATTTCTTCATTTACTTGTAAATATTTTAGCTTTTTTATTCTCTTGATTCATTTCATTTTATATTTCTTTTGGATATTAGCAATATTTTTTTCTTCTGTTTCCTTGTGATTCAACTTTACTTATGATATATTAGCTATACTAAAGTGTGTAAAGTATGCAATCAATTTTCTTATACCATAATAAAAGGCTTTGCAACTCTCTCACCTTGATCAAAGATTCTTATAAAATGATAAATGTATTATTCATATTTTATCTTCATTTTCTCATACAGCTTTTATAGCTTTAGTCATCAAAGTATGTGGATTGAAGTTTTTGTGTTTATCATAAGGTTATGATCTAACTTCATCTTTTCCTGGTGTTCATTTATTCATTAATACCCAGAGATGAAATGCCTCCTTATCATATACTAGAGAGTTCCTTAGCTTCTGGTCTTTTCCTAGATTTCTGGAACATTAAATAATTTATTTCCTATCTTCTTGTTCTACTTTGTTTTTCTGGGGATGAGAAAACACTGACTAAAACCAACTTGGGTCTGGAAAGGTTTTGCTTGGCTTACCCTATTGTAGACTATTGCTGAAGTAAGTCAGGGCAGGAAATCACAGAACAGAAGAGCAGAGGCAGAAAACATGGAGGAGCACTACTTATTGGTGTTTTTCCTCCCACTGGCTCAACTACTCTTTATAGAGTCTGAGAACACTTGTCTAGGGACGGTGCTATTCAGAGTCCTGGATAATCCTGAAGTTTCCGTCGCACCCAGTCCTGTATCCATTCAGTCCCAAATAACCACACAGAGGCTTATATTAATTATAAACTATTTGGCCTATTGCTCAGGTTTATCACGAACTAGTTCTTATGACTTAAATTCACCCATAATTCTTGTCTAGGTTTAGTCATGTGGCTTGGTACCTTTTTACAGTAAGGCAATCATATCTTGCTTCCTCTTCATCTGGCTGGTGACTCTCTGCCTTTCTTCTTTCCAGAATTCTCCTAGTCTGGTTGCCCCACCTATACTTCCTGCCTATCTATTGGTCAATCAATGTTTTATTAAACCAATATGAGTGACAAATCTTTATGGTTTACAATAGCATTATCCTACAGCAGTGTGTACAAGAGCATTATCCCACAACACCTGGGCCCCACACATAAATTATCAACCTAGAAATGGTCCCAGAGACACACCCATAGGTGGTTGTCTCTGTTGGAGGTTGTTCTTCAGTTGCAGCTCCCTATTACTAGGTGACTCTAGTTTGTCTTAACTTGACAAAAATTATCCAGCACAAATGATCTCTCTTCAGTGTGGCATAGAAACCCACCACTATGTAAATATAATCTTTCCTTTCATGTTTATTCTCAGATCTAGTGTTGCTATTATAAGATATAAAACATAGTCTAACTGATTTGAAAAAATTTTGAAGCACAATTAAGTAAAACTCAGAGACAGAAGTTGGAGTTCAACCTGAAGGTCAGAAAAGCAAAACAATCAGCCACTGGCTCTTATCTCTACCTCAGTCCAAAATAGCAGTCTTGACTCCAGGAATCTCAGAATGAGACTGAGACTGAGAGCTGTCTTCTCCTGTTTTATAATCCTCTCTAGTTCTGGGAATAATGGTGTACATCACTGCCACCTGGTTTTTCTGGAAAGCTAGTATGGCTACTGGGATTAAAGGTATGTGTCATTGTTGCTTTATCTGTAAGGCTGGAGAGTGTGGTTGCTTTACTTTTCTGATCCTCAGGGAAGCTTCATTTATTAAAACACAAATAAAATGCCACTAAAAATTTTAATACTTTAAAAGTCCAAGTTCACTTTAAATATTCATTTTCTTTACAAGTTCAAAGTCTGTCAACTGTGGGCACTTGTGAAATGACAAATACGTTACATACTTCTTATTCCAAGAGGGCAGAACCCGAGAATAGTTACATTCAAATCAAAGCAAACCAAGGTTCAGCAATGCAATCAAAGCCTGCAACTAAATGTTCAGCATCTTTGAATAATTCATGATCTTTTGAGCTTGAGCAGCTCCGTTTCTCCAGCTTTGTTATCCACAGCATACATGGCTTGTCTGGTAGCCTCATATTGGTTCCTTTCCTCGTCTGATTCTGTCCTGAGCAGTCACCCTACAGTCCCAACATCTCTAAGTGCTAGGGTATCCACTGAAACAGGCTGCACTTTCACCAATGGCCTCTTATGGTTTCCTTAGGGATTCTGTCCCTTCCACCTGGTACCAAGCCTTAGCTTCTTTACCCTTTACACTACCCCTTGAATACTCAGGTATCCACTGTAACTGAGGTTTTGCCTCCACAAAACATCTCTCATGGCTTCTGATTGCCACACAGTACAAAGTCTCAGCAGCTCTCCATGATTCCTTCATGCTTTTAATACAAGTACCATGTGGGAGACTCTTACGCATTACTTGGTTTGGCTGCCATCTTGAGATATAGCCTTGACCCTCTCTGGACCACAGTTTCCATGTGCTGGCCCTGAGGAAATACTTCTCAGAAGATTTCGTGTCAGTGATGTTGGTTACCTATTAATCATGGCTGAGGTTTTAACTCCCCTTAATTAGTATCCATTGTCCCACTACGTAACAAGACAGAGGTCACAAAGCAAATTTATTTCTACATATTCTTCATGCAAATATATCATGTGAACAGCCTTGATAGAGTCTTTAAGGGATTCTCAAACTTCCTTCTGAAGCTTCATAAGCCAGGCCTCCATTGCTCTCAGCATTATCTTCTAAATTCCCACAACAGTTTATTAAGCTCTTATACTTAAGAGCTTTTCCATCCAAAGCTCCAAAGTGCCAACACCCTCCATCTTCATCCTATAAAACAGCCCAAGACATAGAAGTCACATAGTTGAGTCCATTACAGAGACACCCACTCTCTAGTACAATTTTCTGCCTTAGTTTGGCTTCTCATGCTGTGATAAAACACTAACCAAAACATACTTGAGGAGGAAATCAATCACTTCATCTTATAACTCTCATGAGAGTTGTAATCCATCACTGGGAAAATCCAAGTTAAAAATCCAGCCAGCACCCTAGAGGCAAGAACTGAAGGAGAGATCAGAGTAATGATGCTTGCTGGCAAGCTTTCTGTGGTTTGCTCAGCTATTTTTTCTTACACAGCCCAGGCATACTCTGTAGAGATGGAATCACTCACAGTGGGATGGGTCCTCCTGAATCAATTAGCAGTTATGAAAATGCCCCTCATACATGGCCTCAGGCAATTATACTGATGGAGACAATTCTTTAATGGAGGTTTCCTTTTCTCAGGTTGTTCTAGCTTGTTTTAAGTTGACAGAAACTACCCAGTACATGTTTCAGTTCTAACTTTAGAATTAGAAGTTTTTATATTTTTCCCTGTTTCTTGTCCATTAGTCATCTTTGGCAAGTTGGGAATCAACTTTTCAGTCACTCTAAAAACAGAGTGGAAAATTTTGAGTGGAACTGAGTAATAGTATTGCTTAGGTATTTTTATTATTTCATTATATTCATTCTGGTGTTTTGAGTAAATATGGCCCTGAAAGGAAGTGATACTATTAGGAGGTATGGCTTTGTTGGAATAGGTGTGGTCTTTTTGGAGGAAGTGTGCCACTGAGGTGGTGGGATTTGTCTCATATGTACTCAAGATACAGCCCAATATCTGACCACTTCCTGTTGCCTGCAAGGTAGAGGACTCTCAGCTACTCTTCAGCTTTATGTCTGCCTCTGTGCCACCATGTCCCACCATGATGATAATGGAATGAACCTCTTAACTGTAATTGAGCCACCACAATTAAGTGTTTTCCTTTATAAGAGTTGCCATAGTCATAGTGTCTCTTCACAGCAATGGAAACCCTAACAGTACAATATATTTAAGTTACATTTACCCAGTCTCCCTTCCAACTGCTCCTTGACCCTATTACCACCACACCAGGTTTTCCTGCCAATTTCACTCTTCCTTCTCCTTGTCCACCATAACTCACTGAATACAATTAGTGTTGCCCCTATGAGCAAGCGTATTGGGCTGTCCACTGGAGCATGGACAACCTACCATGGGTCATACTAGGAAACATGCTAAATAGTTTTTCATAATAATTGTTGTACACTTTTGCTTTTTTCTAAGGATTTGAGATTTGAGGAGGAATGTTCAGTGTGTTATTGTGATATTTGCAAAGATCAAAACTACTTCAGGCTGTGTTTTATATAGAATTTTAATAAGGTTTTGTGAGAAGGAGTTTTACTATGTAGTCTTTGTTGTCTTGGAATTTCCAGTGTAGTCCAGGCTGATCTTGGACTTGTGGTCCTCTTGCTTCTTCCTCCTGAATGCTGGGGTTACTGACAGGTGCCATGCCACAAGAAACTTACAACTACTTTGATAGACAGGTATTATGGCATTTTTAAAAATAAATACTGTTTGTTCTAATTTCATTTTCTATATATCAGATGATATTCCTATAATTTAATTAGTCATATATTAAATTTCTACTGTGCTTGGGTTTATTTCTCTGATTTTTGTTTACCCACTAATTGATTTGCCTAAGCTGGTAAGTATCATCTTAATTGAAGTACTTTTATCATTCACTTTGTTATCTATATGGTTAATTCCAATTTTCTAATGATTTTGTTCCTTTTATTTTCTTCCTGAGGGTAGTTATCACTATTAGTGATTTTTTTTAAAAAAATGTTCTTTTGTCGTTTTATCCCAAATCCTATTGAGATTCTGACTAAGATTCCATTAAGTATTTGAAAACATTTTACAGTAGGTGACTTCTTTTGCCATAAGGGGATATTAAGTGGATAAAATATTTTGAGGTATTGCCAGTAGAACACATGTGATCTTTGACCTTCACAGATGACTGATATGGTAGTTGCACATATGATTTTTAGAAAGTACTCAAAATAACATGTCCCAGTTTGATAGTTCCATAAAAATGGTGGTGAAAGCCATGCTTGGTTAGAGTTGTGTTATTACATAGTGACTCCTGACCTTACTTCTGTTATTGGAGCACATGATCAGGACCAGCACACATGTTTACATTCATCCAGTTTTCTCCTTCCACTCTATTCTCTGCCTTCCTCTGCCCTTTCTTGACAGCAACACTAACTTAAACCACACTGTATTTATTTCAGTAAAGGGAGTCTTGCTTTATTTCTCTCATGATTGCTTCTCTTTTTATTAATTGCCTTGTGTTTCCATAGAACTTCTATTGTGCAGATATTATATTGCTGTCAAAGTTTAATGCCTCTTACTTTTGTCATAATTTCCATTTTTCTATTCTCTGCTATGTAACGACCTTCAAGCTAATGTTCTATATAATTAAGTTTTCTATTTTTCCACAGGCAGTGGTGAACTTCAGTTTCTGAAATCTTATTTTGTCTTTCTCCATTTTTTTTCACCTCTCAAATTGCTCTTTACCATGTATCAGTCTATTTTGAAATATTAATGCAGCATCTTCCTGTGTAAGTTAGATGCTTGAATAAAAGCTTCTCTCATTTTCTCTCTCCACCATGGGATGATAATTGATTCTAAGAAATAAGAAAATTGTAAGCCTGATTACATTCAATGAATAATTTTGATAAAATCTTTAAAAAAGATATTTTGTAGCCTGCATGATATCTAAATGTGGATAATAATTTCTTGTTCACTGGTCTTTAATACTCATCATTAAATATCCACTGAGAAATATTTTCAAAATGCTCATTTGAAAAAACAGAAAAATCAACAACAACAAAAATTACCAAGCTGTTTTTGTTAATAGTATTCTCACCTGTTGCTCAAACTTTCTCTATTTTTATCATTGTTTATCTTGGCCCCATGCAGACACTGACACTGTTGGGAGATCTAAGCCAATGTTCCCAGTCTACGAGGAGCTCCTAAAGTCTGTACCATGTCCTGCAGACACCAGGAAGGTAGCAGGTAACTGGTTTCCAAAGACTCAAGGGATGCTAGTCTCTAGTGACTGCGTGAGGAGAGGGGACCACAGACTCTTGATTCCCCATGGTCACTGGCCCAGGCTGCTTTTGTTATTGCAAAGACACAGCTCTCTGTGTGAGTTTCCCCAGTGGAGATCCCAGACATAACCAGGACCGTGGAAACAAGGTGCTTTCAGTAGTGTGACTAATTCAAGACACAAGGAAGTTAGGCTTCTTCGATCTTGCATATCTTCCTCTCAAAGCGTTGATCATTTAGTCGTTCTGGTAGGTCTGAGTCACTAGCATGTCAAAACCTCTCTATGCATATTTAAGAGAAATCCCAAGCACACCAGCTATTTTATTTTATGTGTATGTGTCTGTGTGTATTGCCTGTATACCTAATCAGAGAAGGATATCTGCTGTCTTTCTCTGTGGGTCTCTGGCTTATTATCTTGAGATGGGATCTTTCAATGAACCAGAAATTTTCTATTTCGGTTAGACTGGCTGGTCAACAAGCTCCGAGAATCTGTCTATCTCTGTTTCCCAATGATTAGGTTACAGACAAACACAACCAGGCCTGGAGCTTCATAGGAGCTTATATTTGGAGAACAAGGTCTCTTACTCACTGAGTCATCCTCCCAACCCCTGCATCTGCTGCGTTAGATGTATATGTAGATAGAGACAATGCATGGAACCCATTCTGGGGGAGAATTATAGCATCATTCATTTGGAGAACACCAGAAAGTAAAGATTTCCATTCTTAATTTTGGACAGAATAAACAGTTCAATAGCATTCAAAGTAAAGTATTTGTTCTTGGCACTTACCTTCTAGCCCCATCTGGAGGAATGTTTTATACCTTACACAGCCACTATGAGGCAGAACAACTCAAAAACAAAACTACAAACATTTAGTTCATTGATTACGAAGTCAAATTTTCTTTTCTGTTCTAAATTAGGAAGGGTTGATGATAACACTTGTGATTAAAATATTTCATTATATATAAAATAAGATTTCTAAGATTTAAAAATAAGTGTTGTCTAGGTAAAATTGCAATGGAAGGATTTTATATTTGTCAGATGGAATAACTTCATTTACATATTAAGAACAATTGAAGTGAGATATTTAAGTAATTGAATAATTGTAAAAAACCAAAAAATAAAGCAAGCTCATGAAACATTGCATTTATTTCATATTTATTTTGAATCATATGGAAGAGAATAGCAGATATGTACAATAAAATCAGAGTTTTAAAACTTTATATGCACAGATAATTCAATGGCTCTAACTGAAAAGAAGTTGATCAGAATAAACTGAAAATTTACATATGAGTATAATGTGAGCAGAGATGAAAGGGATTTGATTTATGATACTGGAATTATAGGTACTCTAGAGAAGGTGAAACTATCCAGGCAATGAAGAGGCTTAGCATGGCTCTGGGCCTTGAAGACTGACTCCATGACTCAAAACATTAACACTGATCTTCAGAACCTGTTTCTTCAAGCCAAATGGATGAGCTGCTGCCTCTTTGCATGTTTGTCATTATAAAGCCTGTGTGTGGGGGGCAGGCGAAGGTTGGAACAGCAAAATTCTTGTTATAGGTCAGATAAAGGGGGCCAAGTCTTGTCTCTCATGTTAGAAAGAGATGTGATACCCTCAATTGCCTGGAAGGTCATTAATTGATTAACTTTCTGAATCTGGGTCTAAGAGTTCTAAACCTGTAGAACTACTCTCTAGCTGGTGGTTTCGTGATAAAGAGAAAAGGCACTATTACTCTCTCTCTTACAAGAATCAGTCCCAACAGGGCTATCAATTACCTGCATAGGATAAAGTCCCCCAGGAAAATTTGTCTGCTCTAGAGACCTGAAGAAGAGTATAAAACCCAAGGAAGATGTAGATTTGTGTGTTTTCTACAATACTCTGTGTGTTTATTCTGAGTTCTTTGGCTATAGTTCATAAAAACTAGCATTCTAGGTTTTTTTTCTGTTCCTGTGATAAGACACAGTGACAATAAATTTAGAGGAGAAATGATTTATTTTAGTTACAATTCTAAGTTATAGTCTATGATTTTGAAGAAGTCAAGGTAGCAGAAGTCAAGACAGCTGCTCTTATCACATCTCCAGCCCAAAGCCGAGTGAAATAAATGTGTGCATGCATACTTATTTACTTCTGCTCAGCTCAGTTTATCCACTCATAGAGTTTAGGATCCCTTTCCCAGGAAATGGTACCACCCACAACAGGCTGAATCCTTCCACATCACTTCAGTTAAGGCAACACCCCACAGACATGTTCACAGACCAATGCAAAGAAAATGAAAGTCTAATTTCAACAATTCAGAATCTCCTAATAAGATTCATTCTTTGGTTATTTATTCCAGGTTGTGTTAAGCTGGCAGTAAAAACTGACCACCATGCAGGATGGTGGTGGCGTATGCCTTTAATCCCAGCACTTGACAGGCAGAGTCATGTAGTGATAGGGTGAGAGCAGGCCTGCTTTTCATCCAGCCCAGCTCCTGCATGGATAGCTTATACCCAGAAATAACAACACACAAATTGTA
>LOJH01013579.1:246-16565 GCA_001685095.1 Ellobius talpinus
GGTGCCCTCTTCTGGCCTGCAGACAAACACACAGACAGAATATTGTATACATAACAAATAAATAAATAAATAAATATAAAAAAGGAAAAGCGTGTTATTTATATTTTGGTAATGAAGTAAGTGAAAATGGTAGCTCCGTTCATGATCAGTTATGTTGAGTGATAGAAAGAAACTCAACAATGCTCTCACAATCCTGGATTGTTTTTATTTCAGATGGAATATCAAGTGTGCTATGCTGGTTGTGAACTTACTCTACACCTAAATGTGACAGATTCTGATCCACCTTCCTCTATTCAAAAGCTGAGATTACACTTGCATGCCAACAAGACCATTTTATTCCTGGTGTTATTATCTTTTAATAAATTTTATTTTAATAAATCATGTGTATTCCTAGATTCCGTGCATAAACACTGAATCCAGGGCTTTGTGCATGATGACCAAATGGTCTACCAACTGAGATATATGTCTGGTCTTTACCCCAGTGGCTTTTGCCTATATCATACAAGCTCAGGAAAAAATCCTGAGCTTTGCAAAGATGTGTTCCAAAGAATGTAATGACTTTCCCTATGTGCTGTCACATGCAGTGAACATGGGTCCCTTTACATTTCATTAGTCCAGATCATTACAATTGCTGTTTTTAAATATTAGGTGTTGTCATCAGCCTTTCACTGTATCAGTTTCTTAGTTAAAAGTTATAATAAATTTGTATTTAGAGAAAAATAGTATTATATAGAGAGATCATTTAGCTGTATGTAGTTCCAAATCCCCTCTTTGGAATTTTTCCCCTAATACTTCCCCATTGAGAAAAAGAGAGGCTAATTTACTTCTTTGTAGTATTTACTTTCTGTTTTTTTTAAGAATTATAGATGTAACAGGTCTTCTGGAGAAAGGTACACGCAGGAACAAAGCACCCATGAATGAAAATTCATAAGGAAATGATTCTGTCCATATTTTCAGCATTATGACTAACAGATTTCATTTGTAGGTCTGGCCTGTTTGTATATAGTTAAACAAATAATAACTAAGAAAGTTATTTCAAATGAAAAGAACTTGACAGTGGCACACTGTGGATGCAGGAACATCACATCTCCTTTTTTGTGTCGTGAGTGGAGGAGTGAAGACAACAATGAAGGAGAGAAGGTCTTTTTAAATTTTAATTGTTGACTCTTTTCCTTTGTAGTTTGTACTATCAAGGCACTTTGCAAAGTGGGCTTAGAAAACTAAGCCCTCATATTGGTTTCCGTTCAAATTGCTCCATGTACAGTGATGTTCAATTATGATATAACCATTTTATATAACTTCCATATAGTGTTAATATTCTTCTACTTCATGTAGTTGGAATATTTAAAAAGGTTTTCATTTCTTTTTTAATACTTGAGATTTTTGCACTTACATGTAATGTTTTCATCAAATCAGTCCAACTCCATCCTTCAAATTTCCCTCTATTCTTTACACCACTATCTTCCCAATTGCAGACGATGTTTTTTATCTTTTCATTTTTGTTTTTTTGTTAAACTTTTGAGTGGGGTCTTTGCACAAATGCACTCACAGTGGTTATGACTGCAAGCACACTATTTATACAGCATAAATCCAGTGAAATTACAGCATGTATAAGGGAGAGGTCACTAAACATGACATCATTTGAGGAATAATTGGTACTGATGAAAGTTTGTAGAGGGAGAGTCATATTTCTTCAAGGATGCAGTCCATACAGGATGTTCTTTCTTATTTTAACTCACGTATATGATCACATTGACTCAGCTACTTTCTTCTAAACTTATATATTTCATTTAACAGTTAAATTAAGTAATGATGCCCTCCCCCAAAATGGCATTAGTAGTTCAAAATTCACATAAAATGACTGATAAAATAAGGTCTGTTATACATACACAGATATGATGAGCATATCTACCTTAAATACAGTATTTTTTCTTGAACCCACAATTGTTTCCTTCCTCTGAAGTATATTTCTATTGCTTCTGTCTCTTGAAGAAAGCAATAATGCATCACAGTGAGGTTTAGATATCCTTGGATCAAGACTATTTTCTCAATTAAGTGTCCTGCTTTGTAAAAAGCTATATTGGTTAAGCACTTTAGAATAACATTTCCCTTGTTCAGAATGGTTCTATTTCACCACATTTTATTTAATTCATTACCATGCTCAACTTTTCTCTCATTGCTGTCAAACTTCTTTCATCTTCCAATTGAATCCAAGTTTTAGGGTTTTTTGTTTGTTTGTTTTCGGTTTCATGGGCTTTTGTGTATAAGGAATTATGTAAATCAGTGAATCACATTTATTGTTCAACAACGTTCTGAAATGGGTCCTTGAGATTTTCATTTTCATTACCTGAAGACAAAAATTTAGATTATAATTTCACTAGACATCACTTAGTACGTAGGCATACATTTCCTGATTTTCAACATTTAAGAAATCCTTCATTCACAAAGTGCTCAGGGTCATATTACACTGATATTTATATAGCTCACTATTTGCTAAGCTATTGTATAGCTCCAAAACTATCCTTCAATGCAGGACGTCAAAAAGAACAGAATTGCTTCATCTTACAAGGCAAGCTATGATAATAGTCAAAGTATGTGGTTCTTTATGTCTAATCACAAGGAACTCTGATTGCTTCTATCCTGCTTGTCTTCCACCGCAGAGGCATTTGTCTTCAGGTACACATCCGACTCAGCTCCCAAACTGTGGGCTTCACATCCAAGCATACAGAAACAGAGAAAGAAAGGGAAAAGAAGAAAAACAGTTACTACCTAGATATTTCTGAGAATGCCTGAGTCATTGATATCTCCGTTTTAATTCCCAGAAATATGTGCACACAGAACTAACTATATAATGACACAAAAATATTAACTATACCTAATTCTCATATCCTATAGACAAAAAGAGAAATATGTGAAATATAAAACATGATCTGTCTATGTCACTGCTCATTATTAGACAGGATTTCGTGCTTTGACATGATGCACCCATTGTCCTATCACTCAAGAAAACATGGGACAGTGGCATACAGGCATCAGTCCATCTCTGGACTGATTTGTTGTGAATACCTTATATTATAATATCTACTACTTCTATTTAATTCAGTGTTAGGTATGGTAGCACTTGCCTTTAATCCTAGCACTCAGGAGGAAGAGTTGGAGGCAAGAGGATCTTCATGAACTCAAGCCCAATGTATTTACACAGCAAGCACCCAGCCAGCTGTACTCAATGATTGTCAAATATTGAATACTTTTTTATTTGTTAATCACTTTAGAGTGACCCTATGATACTGCTCCAGTTTTGTTTATTTAATAATTTATATGTATTCATATCTACTTGTATATTATATTTATCGGTATCTTTTTACCTTTTGCCTCTAATTCAGTACATCCATGGGCGATATTACACAGTCATGAGATGGATCTTTCTAATCTGTGTAAATGAGACTGAAGTGTCAAAAAAAGGGAGAACGAGATATAAAGCGGACAAGCACAGATGAACAAGGAGCCTCTGGGTCTGAACTGGGGATGGCGCACAACACATTTCTGTCCTCAGGTCTCCAGATTGAAGGAGAGCCTGCAGAAGCTCATGACTTTATGATGGATCATATCTGACTCAGATACAGAATAGACTTCAGCACTTGTTTTTCTGCATTTTATGTTAGTATCTATCATACCACACTGTGATCAGTGCTTTCGGTGCTTTTGAGCTTCTTAATTCACATCCCAGTCACATTCTATTCTCCTATTTGTCGTCATTTTTTTCCAGCACAGCCACCTTGTGCTCTCAATGTACCTGCCACAGACCGATCTTCCCTAAATGATGCTAATTGTGTTTATACAGGTTTTACTCTAACATGGCCAGGACTATCTTGGCTGATAAACTCTAAATTGATTCATAATACTATTTCCATGCGTTTGTCTTTCTTCAATATCCTACCATCATTCTATGGGGCATTTGCTATGATATTTCAATGTTAATCATTTGGGAAGGGTTCTATTTTTGTTATACTTGCCATTTCAGACGCAGAAGTGTTTCATTCTTAATACCAAAAGACATTATCAAAGGCTGGTGACACATCAAAAGAATGAGATAGACTCTCAAGAAGTCCCTTGAAGGTGAACCTATACACAGAGTATTCATGAGACTTACTTCTTAATAAATTATATTCCCTTGATAATTTTAAAAAGTCACAAGATTATTTGAAAGACACCTTTGAATTCCTTGAAATCAGTTATTGATCATGAAATATTTATCCCTAATAAGACAGAGGAGAGTAGCAAGCTTTGTGGTACAAAGGATGCTTTAAAATACAAATTGCAAACTTTAAATATAAAGCTAATATTTCCTTGGAATTACAGATGAAAGAAATGCTAAACTATTCATTGTAATTTGGTTATCTCTCAGTCACCATTAGTGTTTGGGTATTTTTTCAATGATTTTGTGTGTATGACCAAGTGTTATGCAAACATATCACAGTCAGCTAAGAACCCTTAGGCAGCAGTGGTTGATTGAGATTAAAATAGCCTGAACTAAAGTAGGATGTACTGCCTGGATTTGTATAAATCACTCTGTGAAGATCACAGAAGGAGTTGTTTTTTTTTTTCAGATTGTGCCGCTATCATCCTGACAAGCATCTATATATGGCATGAAATAACTAATTTGTAAAGGAAAGTGGCTTGAGATGGATACATATGCTGATTTCTATCTTACCTATAATTGAATTGTTATAGCCAAGAGAAATGTCTTTCATTTTTATTATTATCATAATACAAACTCTGGAAAAAAGAGAGATATACCAATTATATCAATAGTTGATGCCAGTAACTGTGAGCTTATGAGGTTTCCTCCCACAATGACCATGGAGATTACCTTACGGCTTACATTGAACAATGCAACGTCAGCCAATTTGAATGAAGGGGCATTTGCTTCCTTGGAATGTAGTTATTCTGTATGTAACAATGATATTTTTTATGAAGTGATTTGTTTTTCCCCCTTTTTCTGGATTCTACAATTTTCATCTCACCCTGTGTACACATTTACATTCCATGGGGCCAACACAAAAGTGTAGAATTGAAATAGAAGGCAAACAATTACAAATGAGAATGTAGGCTCTCCACAAAAGGACAGAAACTGCATCATCACACAGACTTCAACAACTTTGACATCTGGAAAGTCAAATTAGAAAAAAAAAACATTAGCATCTTCATTCTGACCTCAGCGTAATTTTAAAGAACAACATATGAAATACAGGATTGTATAAATTATTTTAATTAAAAGTATTATACCTGTATATCTCTGATATTGAAGTGTGAAATGGTTAAGTGCATACATGACTTTTAGAAATAGTTTAAAATACCATAGTCTCCACAAAACACAAGCTTAATCATACATTTTGAATTCTGGAACTGTTTTCATTTAAATGAAGATATTCAATTGAATGCTAAGTAATTGACATCATGTAAATTATTTCCACACAGGTGGAAGAATATAGCTTGAAAGCACCATCATAATAATCTATTCAATTCTTATTTGATGAGCATAAAAATCTGCATCTAATTTTGCTATATTTAAAGATTTACTACTAAAATGCTGTCTTTAAAGCATTTCTGAGTTGAAATTTAATAACGAGGAACATCCATAGAAGAATATTATTATCTGCATACTTCTTACAGTTTCCTAGAATAATTACAGTTAAGAAGAATTTCTATGAGATGTACACACTGAGTAACAAAAGTAAATAAACGAAATAGTAGAGAAGAATTTATGATTTTTTTGGAATAAAATTGAAGTTATGAGTAGGTGAACTCAACCTTGTTGATTGCATTGATGGACTTTTTACTAGTAGAAAGCTATTTTCTTTCTTTAAAATAACTCTTTAGTCTTTGATATTATTATATAATTACAGAATTTTTTTCTTCTCTTGCTTTCTTCCAAACCCTCCAATATACCCACTTGTTCTATTTCAAATTATTGACCTCTTTTCTATAACTGATGTTACATGTGTATGTTTCATGTGTCTTTTCTTAACTATGTAGATATAGCATGTTTTATGAGAATTTTGTATGTTTTGTTCATATTCACCCTTCCTCTCCCAAATCCTCCCAGATACACTCTACATTTTCTTCCCACTGAATTTTGTGGTTTGTATTGTTTGCTTGTTTTGTTTTTGTTTGTCTATTTGTTTCGTTTTACTCTAAAAGAAGGTCAATCTCTGCTGCCCAAATATTTTTGGATGATTGGCTTTCTCTAAAGTATGGTCTACTTATCATTGGTTATACTCTTAGGGAAAACTGATTCTTCCTTTCTCAATACAGTTGAAAACACAATGTTTTCTTGTAGTTATCCACCACCTCTGGTTTTTGCAGTCCTTGCACTCCATTTCGCAGAACAATTCCTGAGGATTTGGAGGACGAGGAGTTGTGGTATAAATATTCTTTTTCAGTCTGAACACACTGCAGCTTCATATTCTCTGAACCTTGACCAACTGTGGATGTCTGTGTTGATCACAATACACTGCATTGTAAACTAAATCTTTCTGATGAGGCATCGGGGCTGAGGAAACTTAAATACATGAGGAGAATGATAGGTCATTAGGTGTTGCTTCAGCATTATGTATAGTTAGCAGAATAATAGTTGAGGGCGTTCCCCTAGAACTTCTTTAGCCATAAGCTTTAGGCCTCATAATGATGGCAGATTCTAAAACAAGAAAATAAAAACAAAACTAAAATTGAGAACTTCCTATAATGTATTAGGACCTAAATGGAAAAATAAATTTGACATGTTTTGTTTAACATTTTGAAACAAACCCCATTCTGTATCTTTGGCTCATGGAAAAGTGCAGAAGAAAGGTAGAAAAGATGTAAGAGCCAGAGGATCAGGAAGGTTCTTTGAGACAATGGGTCCTAGAAATTTCGAGGAAAATTTATATCTTATATGGCTTATCTATGGGTGCCTTAACAGATATAAACAATAAAAACATTACAGATATGCTAAGGTGGAAGTGGTATATCTCACAAAGCTCCAATTCTAGATTAGGAACTTCAGGCATGCAATGATTTTCAAGAGAGGGAGAATTAGTCTTCTTGTTAGATGAACTCCCTAACTTGTGGTCCAATTCCAAATTGCTGTCACCAAAAGAGGTATATATTTTATAGGGAGTAAGGAAAAGTATGAGAGATGTTGGAAGGATAAAAGGCAATGGGAAAATGATATAATTATATTTATTTTATTTTAAATTTATTAATGTAGACAAATGTATTTTACAAATTACTTGAAAATTATCGATGTCTTTTCTCATTAGTATCAAACATTGATATTGTCTGTTCAGATAGCAATATGAGATGCATATAATTCCATTTTGTCTAATGAAAATACTTTACATTTTTAGGATGAGAAACATATTCTTCGCAATTGTTTAATTTATTATAAATATATACTGGTGTGCTAAATCTGTATTCACAAAATAAATTACATCCAAATAATTCATTTTGTGAATCAAGGTGAATGTAAATGAGTAACTTAAGAGCTTTTTGTAATCATCTACATGTTAAAGGGTTTTGTTGACTTTACTTCTTCCTATAAGTGGAAAAAACTGTTAATGGGAATAAAATAGCGATGGATAAACTAGAGTTAATAATAATCTTTTTAAGTGGTCTTGTAATCAATATGTATCTTAGGTGCATTAGTCATTTCTATTAATTGTAGAAATTAGCAGAATTAATACATTCTTGTATCATTTCTCCAAAGACATGGGATTCCAAACTCGGTCAATTGAAAAGGTTGTGTTTGTGAGTTCAGTAAGAACAAACAGTAAGACTTCCCCTTTATATGAGAGGTGGAGCTGAGACAATGAGAGCAGTGGGCATTAGCTGCTGCTTAATTTTCAATTCTGTGAGTCTTTGTTAGAAGTGCCTACTAGGAAGGACACACTTGACTTCTGCAAACTTCCCTTCACCCATGGTGGGCTCATTATATTGCTTTCTTGGAAGGTTGTTGTCAGACATAGCATTTTAACGTGTGTTGAGCCTGCTTCAAGCATCTTAATTGGTTCAAAAGTGTTGGTAGCATCTTATACTGTATTAATTTATTGCTTCAGCTTCAGTCAACTGAAACATTTGCCAGATGGTATTGCAGCCACTGCATACAGAACAGGAGGTTGGAGGTATTTACATGATGCAAATTCCTTTTTGTCATTAAGTATTCGTGAACTTTCTTTCAATGATTATATAGAGAGAGTACCATGAGGCTTGAGAGTCATGCCTTGTGGAAATTAATAGTCTAATTTTGCAAAGTGACAGTTTTGTTGAGAATTGATGGAAAGCGAAGCTTTGAGCAGAGACTAACAATCATGCAGAATAAACACCCCTTCTCAAGTGTCACTTTGTTTGGATTCAGTGAAACTTAAAAGTGGGTGGTAGCCATAAAAATAAATGTCCTTCTCATAGTAAGGATAAAGAGAGCACAGTGCTTGCTTCTACCATAACTTTAAAATGTGACATAATGTTTATTCATTTTATTACAGAGTCACATTACAGATATTATATAATTGTCAGTCTGTTTCATCATAAAATTAACAACAAATTATTCATATAAAAATACTAAGTCAATCTCAAGTAGACTAGGACATACTAAAATAACATACACACAATCCACAAATAACATTAAAACTACTTTCAATTTCAGTCAATCAAAATATGTAGCTCTTAGAATATCTTGTTTGAGGCTTTATACAAGCATCTGAAATTCAAATTTTATTGACAGTGCTTAAGGGAAGCAAAATGCAGAGTTTTGGGGTTCTTTGCTGCTGGGAGCATGTCTACTATCATCACGAGGACAAAACACAAATCTAAAAACAATCTTGATAAATATTTATAAGTTGTACCCAGATGGTTGAGGTCAGAAAACTCCTGACCCAAATCTACCTTAACATTGCAAATGTATATAATTCATCGGTTTTCATTTTCTGACAATCCATGTCTTTATGATATGGTCCATTAGCTGCACAGAGTGCCTCCATGCCAGACTCTTTGCCTTAAGGCAGGTCTTACTCTCAAAGTATTTACTTATAGTGCAGGCATCTATAAGCCTTATAACAACAGAAGAAAAATAAGTCAGCATCCTCACTAGTAAGAAAAGATTATACCTCCCAGTGAAGGAATAATATTATAATTTACAGCAGTATCTTATTTTTACTTAAAAATAAATTATGTCTCTACATAAATTTTGTCTAAAACGAAAACAAAGGATTGCTGATGCAATTAGTTACTCATTAAAAGAGGAAGGGAGAAGAAAGGAAAGCAATAGGTTATCCTATATCCAAGAGAAGGTGTTTTACAGAATTGATAATTGTCAGAGGTCACAGTTCCAAACTTAACTTTGTTGGCTGCAGTTTCTGTCCTGCCCAGTTCCCACAGTCATTAAGTCCCAAAGAAATCACACAGATGTCTACATTAGTTATAAACTGATTGGCCCATTAGCTCAGGCTTCTTATTAACTCTTATAACTTATATTAGCCCATTATTCTTGTCTATGTTAGCCACGTGGCTCAGTACCCTATTCAGCAAGGCAGTCACATTTTGTTTCTTCTGTGGCTAGGTCACGATTGCAGACTGCAGAATCCTCTTCCCAGAATTCTCCTGTTCTCATTTCACCACCTATACTCTCTGCCTGGTTGCCCTGCCTATACTTCCTGCCTGGCCACTGGATAATCAGCACTTTATTAAACAAGTACAAGAAACAAATGCTTACAGGGTAAAAACATTGTCCCACAGCAAACATGTTCTTTTGCCGTGGAGTTCACTTATTTTTGGTCAAGCACGAATTGTTCTGAAATAAAATTCCCACAAAGCACTGTTTTAATGCACAAAAAAACTTGACCATTCAAATCTAAGTGCATAGCCCATAGTTATTGCAGAAAGCAGGAAATTAAAACAGGAGCATTGCCAGCATAGGGGACTGACACTGTGGATCAATCTAAGGGAAAATAGCAAGGAAACAGGAAAGGGTAGGATTTTAGGGATGGGTGGAAGAAGGTGGAAGGAGAGTAAGGAGGAACAGTAGGGTGCACATTTCCTAATGGGGTAAATGAAAAAAGAGGGGATCCTATAAAGAGGAAAAAACAGGAGGGAGGAACATAAAATAAAAATAAGGGTGTCTGCAAAAAGCCATAAAGAATCGTACTATTAACTATTTTGTTTAGAAAACACCTGTAATATACATAATTTTGTGTATAAATATACACATAGAGTTTTAATGGATTTTACTCAACTGGACTGACAACACTTCCTTCAATAGTCACAAGTTACCTAACAACAACAAAACAAAACAATGCAAAACAAAAAACAAGCAAACAAACCGATATGAGAAAAGCTTTCTTTTGAGTTGTCAAGGACTGTCCAAGAGTCCTAAACATACAGCCTAATGCTTTTGCTTTGGTGCTCACCAGAGGTAGAAAGTAAGTCACTATTGCTGAAGACACCATGGACTTAAGACACAAGACCTACAACCCCTGAGTTTGAAAGGAATTAAAAGCCTTCTCCCCAATGACTAGTTGTAAATGGTATCAGATGTCATGCAAACTCCCAAAGGAGGAAAACATGCAACAGTCTTAAGCATCTGTGATGTCTATAAACTACATCAATGAACAGTTTGTTAGCTTCTTTAAATGGAAATGTCTTCCAAGGGTTTTGTTTGGGAGACAAAAGCAATTTTTTTCCTAGATAAATTTGCTCAAAAATTGAAGAAACTCAGTACATAGGCTCTGCCCATTTTCTATAAACACTAAAATCCACTTTAACATCCTACTGAAGCCTGTCAAAACCAAGTCTGTCTCTGGAATTTTTTTGAGTCCAGGTTCTTTTTTTGCCCCTTTGTTACTCTAAATTCCTTTGCTGATTTTCTTTTCTCTTTTTCCTCACCCTTTATTTTTATTTTATTTTTTGACTTAAATAATTGTATGCTTCTTCACTCACTACTTCTGCCACCCATTAAAATACAATCACCATTTTATATGTGCTGCTACAGTCCAAGTTTACAGAAACGTCAGTGAGGATTTTAACCCCCATGTGTGATGGAATGATTTTCCCAGTACCACTGATTATTTAATATTTTATAATATATACTTTAAGGATATTTCTTTATCTAAATATAGATTTCTATTTTAATTTGATTTTTTCTAAACTAACTAATGTAAGAATAGAAGGAGTTGGGGGCACTTTAATGTTGTGATGAAATTTGATTTTACTTTTTGTACCTCCACTTGAACATTTTCTTTTTCACTGTCTGCCATCTTGCCTTCTGCAACTTACTGTATGTATTATGTATGAAAATACTGTTGGTATATTCTATGAAGTAACTAATATTCATGAAAAGAGGCTAATCACAATTGTGCTGGCACTGAAAATATAGTGCAGTCTTTCTAATAACATTATTTTAACTATTCAACTTTTTTCTACTAATATTTTTCCAGATAACTTATGTCCAGAAAAAAATCCTAAGTTTCTCAAGTACTGGACTCTGAGATAAATTCAAGAACCATATCTTTTTCTGACTAAAAATTATACAAAATATAAATAAAAAGATGATAAGAAATGGTTACTCAATCTCAATTATTACTCTGCAGTGATATGGGCACCATTGTGAGATTTTTGACCTATTAGAATTTTGAATGAACCAACTCTAACTTAATTACCATAAATCATTAATAGGCATTGAAATAATTCTTCTTCAACCAGCAAAGAAAATCTTTTAGAAAAAAATTCTGAACACTGAGCATCTATAGAAATCCTAAGCAATATTATATCAAGAAAAAAAACATAAAGCTGAGACCTTCCTGGAACAGGCACAAATGAACTGAACAACAATCTGATCTCATGCTAGAAACTATGTGTATTCTGAACAGCCACAAACATTTGCAGTTGAATGAGATAATAAAACTTCTCCATTGTTTAGAAATTCTAATTGGACTCTACTTAAACGAAAACTGAGAGGAATGTAATTATTAGTAAGTAAAGAATGAAAATGTATCATTCCTTAAGCACATATATAACATGGAGGCGATAATTCACTCTTATAAATATTCGTGAAAGATCCAGAGAATCATGCTTCCTCACTCTAGGCAAAACTTAACTGACAATGTGCCTCATACATTGCCAACAATATTGGAAAATATCACACAGCTACATCAAGGCCTAAGAACAACACAGGCAAGCATACGGATGGCCATGGATGTCAACCTGGTGAAGAGAATCTTCATCAGCAACAGATGGTTGCTCTGTTCTATCTACTGTAAACACATCAGCATTCATAAATTTCCACTCTCCATACTTCACCATTAAGTTCAAAGACATGTTCTCCTGTACTAGTAGGAGGAATGGAAGGAGTGCTTTCCATGTTTAGCTTCTTCAAAGCTTTATTATGAACAGTTCCCTTAGACTCAGCACCATTCCTATGTAAACACTCTGCATTGAAATTTTTAATATTACTTTGAAAGAAATTTACTCTTAGCAATGAATATATATAATATACATTTTCAGTTTTCTAACATTTGGAGATGTTTACATTTAACTTCTTTTGCATGTATTTTTTACAAAATGCAAATATTGTAGTTATTAAAATGTTACTGTGTATAGGAATCTAATGTTTGGATACTTTTATAAGACTTCCAGATGGCTGTCACAAATTTTATCTTTTACTACCATGAATTTCAGACAGAGTTTTACAGTGTACGTAAATAAACTGAGAAGAAATATACTGCAATGTGTTTAGAAAGAATATTTGTAGAAAGATGTTCATCTTTACCTAGAATAGAAGCATTCTGTCAAAAAGATTGATAATATGTTGAGAAAAATAGTAGCACTATCTTCCAAACAACTATATTAGTTGGTTAAAAGTAAAATAGAAAAACCCAAGCAATTAATTTACATACCACATATGTAATATTTTGTCAAGAGCAGAAATAATAAAATAGTACATCATTTCAAGTAGCATGTTTTAATTTAAAAAATGTTGTGTCGAATCAGCATACCAGTAACTGCATTCAATGTCTCAAAATCTAACCTGTATTGCATAGATGTTCCTGGTTAATTTATTTAAAATATGAATGTTCTCGTTTGTCATTATGGATGCCTTACTACAGATGAACAAGTTGTAATAGCCTGTGATGAGCACAGATCATTCATATCTTTATTATTTGTTCATCAAGGGAATGCTATAGTTATGCTTAGACTACTGGTCAGTTTGTTAGATTCCCTGTTAATTTCTATATACTGAACAGCACTATTTGGTTTCCCTACTCCCATACACATTTTGTTATTCTATTTTGCCTAGGCATTAATATCCTACAAAATATAATTTTGATACAATGATACTTCTTATATTTCAGACCTCTCTCTGTCAGAAAGATACAAAAAATTAATATAGGGTCATGCAAGTTACTCAGATCTATCTCTAATTCCCTCTTGTCTCTTTTCCCTACATTTTCTTTTTTTCCAACCCTTTTCTTTTGAAGCTTTGCATTTTTCCCCTTAATAATACATGCTATAGAGACAGCTTGTCTCAGAAAAACTACTTTACAAAGAGGAAGGAACAGTGCATTGTCAAATTGAATTATTGGCATGCATCAGAGACAAAAGATTGCTTATCAATGAGTATTGGGTATTTTTTTAGCTTAAGTTCTTTATTCTGATTCTAACTTTGGTACTTCAAATGGACCTATATAAACCACCCAAAACAAAACACTCTTCAGTTAATTCTTTTATTGTTTTACCTAATAATAACAATCATTTTCTTTACATGACAAAAGTCTTTCTAGGTCAAGGAAAAAATCTATACACTAAAATATTTATAACAAGTATTTCTTTAATAAACCCTAATTATTAAATTATTATCCAAGAAGTAGAATATTTTGGCAACTTTTGGCAATAATCTAAAATTTGAAATGTAATAAAACAAAGAACATTAACTGTTGCAACAAAGAAGCTCTCCATACACAAATACATACATATAATCACACATACATGCATTTACACACATATATATACTCACACAAAATCATGCTCTCACATATATACACACTCTCATGTACATACACATATTCACACATACACACACATACACACACAACACACACACATCACTTATACATATGCAAGTCACCTCACTATGATCAGTAGGTAATCAGTAAAGATTATTTGTCTTAGGTCTTTAAATATTTGATTGCACTTATACACTGTGTGTGTGTGTCTGCATAAGCACTCTAAGAACAAGATCACATTTTATCTACTAGCTATAACTATTGAGTATCCTTTTAAAAATCATTATTTTAACATTGATAACTTGTTATAATTGCTAATGATGAGAATTTTGATCTTTGAGTTACTCTAAGGATTGTAAAACACTTCACCTTTTCCTTAAGCTATTATTAGTGTAACTCTTTTTATCTTCACAAGCATCTCAGATTAACCATTTTTTAATTTAAGATCAGTATATTGCTGTGATGAATAAGTGCTATTTTTAAATGGGAATTCTATGAATGGTACAGATATATGTAAAGAAACATTGATGCCAAGGAGCAATTGCTGAGACAGTTCTATGCTGCCAATATAAAAACAAAAGCTTTATCAGGTGAGTATAAAAAACAGTTTCAACACATTTATTTTATATCATAAAAATTATATCAAAAGTATGGCTTAAGCCCTTTTCTTCTGCATGGAGACTCTGATGTAAATGTGTTCAATGAATTTCTCAATGTGAGACTTAGCTGACACATCCTACTTAGCTATTGAAACGGCATCAGAGTTAGTCTTTGTGAAAATACCCTGGGTAAAACTGAAGCCACAGACACAGGAAACAAACAGTCATTGATATCAGTTGCCAGATGCAACTTCTGAGGAGCAAGGGCTATCTAAATTCAAGTAATTATGGGGTGATAGGAGATATGTCAATGGACAAATGGAGACCTTTCATCTTGTCATGGATGACATGTGCCTCACAGACATAATCTCTAGCTGAAATATATGGATGGTGATAATGTAAAGCCAGACTAAGAACATAGCCCCTTCATGGCAATACTGCATTCCTTGGAGACATAATTACCAAGACTGGTAGGACCACTGCAGACCCTATGGAGAATAAGTGACTCATAACTGCTCTGTGGCCAGAATAGTCTCTTATTGCATTAGTACTTGTATGATTTTCAAAATTTTGTCCTTGAAAAATGTTGGCAGAAAAATATCAGTTACCTTGGGTTCCATTATTGGAAGAGAGTAGATAGAGCTTTGACTCCTGTACATAAGTTTTGCACATAAACACATGCAACAATAAACACATACCCATAAAACAGGACAAACAAATAGAAAAAACTTTAAAATTAACAAAACATGATTAAACTTACAAATCAATGGTGATAGATATGGATCTATTTTCATTGTTCTAAATGTTGAAATCCAGTTATACCAGCACAATTTCTTAAATATGCTTTCTTTTATCCATTTTATATTTTTTGCATCCTTGATAAGTATCAGGTGTTTGTGGGTGTGTGGATTAACATCTGGGTCTTTGATTCAGTTCCATTGGTCCTCCTGTTTTTTGTATTCCAGTACCAGTCTGTTTTCAGTACTGTAGCTCTGTAGGAGAGTTTGAAGTCAGGGATTGAGATACCTCCAAAAGTATTTTACAGGATTGCTTTGGCTATCCTGGGTTTTTTGAGTTTCCATATGAAGTTGAGCACCGTTCTTCAAGGTCTGTGAAGAATTTTGCTAGGATTTTGATGGGCATTGCATTGAATCTGTAGGCTGCTTTTGGTAAGACTGCCATTTTTACTATGTTAATTCTACCTACCCAAGAGCATGGGAGATCTTTCCACTTTCTGGTGTCTTCTTCAATTTCTTTCTTTAAAGATTTTCACACAGGTTTTCCACTTGTTTGGTTAGAGTTACTCTGAGATATGTTATGCTGTTTGTGGCTATTGTGAAGGGTAATATTTCGATGATTTCTTCCTCAGCCCATTTGTCATCTATGTAAAGGAGGGTGACTGATTTTTTTTGAGTTAATCTTGTATCCTGATGGATCAAAACCTCAACATAAAGCCAGCCACCCTGAACCTTATGGAAGAGAAAGTGGGAAGTACACTTGAACGCATTGGCACAGATCACTTCCTAAATATAACCCCAATAGCACACAAACACTGAGAGAAACAATAAATGAGACCTCCTGAAACTGAAAAGCTTCTGTATAACATAGAACATAGTCAACAAAACAAAAAGGTAGCCTACAGAATGGGAAAATATCTTCACCAACCCCACATCAGACAGAGGACTGA
>LOJH01013580.1:0-24726 GCA_001685095.1 Ellobius talpinus
TTCCTTCCTTCCTTCCTTCCTTCCTTCCTTCCTTCCTTCCTTCCTTTTTTTCTGACTAAGTCTCATGTATTGCAGTCTGGCCTAGAACTTGCCATGTAACCTAGGATTGTAGACCTTGTAATTTGATCCTCTAGTGTCTAGTTCCTTGGTGCTGGTATTACATGCATGTGCCACTGCTGGTATTTATTACATGCATGCACCACTGCTGGTATTTATTACATGCATGTGACACTGTGCTTGGTTTATGCAGCTCTGGGAATCAGCTAACTCTAGCAACTGAGCTAGGAGAACATACTTAAAATTATGTTCTTATGGAGGCTGGAGAGATGGCTCAGAGGTTAAGAGCACTTGCAGAGGACCTGGGTTCTATCTCCAGCACCCACATGGTGGCTCATAACTGCCTATAACTCAGTTCCAGGAGAGCAAATGCTTTCTGTTGCCTCTTTGGGCATCAAACATGTGTGGTATAAGGCACACATTGCAGTTAAACACTTATGTACACAAAAGTAAATAAATTCTTTAAATCATGTTCTTATAACACAAACAGTAGAAATGAATAAAAGGATATAAGAAAGTGTTTGGCAATGATTCGTAGGTTTGCTCCTCTGATGGTTGTAATGGTACTAAAGGTGCTTGCCTATGTCCAAACTCATCAAGCTGTGCCCATTAAATATGCATCACTTCGCATGTTAACTCTAGCAAAGTTAGACTATTTTTGAGATCCTACCAAAGCAAGAGATCTCTGAGGCTGTGGTTAAAACCAGGCATGGCCAATGCAGGCAAAAGGAGATGGTTACCCCTTCCCATGGGGCTCCAACCTGTCTCCCAACTCCTCTCGTGGCTGCCACAGATGTGGGGATCCCGGTCATTAGTCAGATATTCAATGCATTCCAGTAATTTAGGCATAGCAAGTGACTTCAGGAACTGAAAAGGATTTGATATTAATCAAACATCGCTGTAATTCCAAAATCAGCTGGTGTTAACCTACTGGCACCCCAGTGACCAAGAAGTATAAAGTTGCAGAAATGACACAGACGCTTTATGGAGAGAAGGTATAAATGGGCGACCACGGAGCCACCACACAATCTCACATGGCAGCCATTAACAGTGTCAAAAGTCTACCAAAGTCTGCACCGCAGCCAGGGTCTGACCCGTTTCTTTACTCTTTCTCACAATCCAGAGGTTCCTGCATTTTCCTGCCTCGTCTGTTCCAAGCCTGGCACGCATGAGTGAGCCCCTGTGCAATCATCTTCAGCAATCGCCAACAGTCTAGAAGTGCTCTGTAAGTAATGCCACAGCGGCTTAAAAATAGACACAAATGAGATGGGCCTGCTGCTTAAAATCCTCCAATGGCGGCCTTCACTTTCCATAAAAGTTGCATCACAGTAGGCCTCAATGTCTTGCAGGGTTTGGTTCCTTCCTGCCTTTCCAGTCCCTGTTCTTGCCAGCCATTGCCAATAGGGTTGGCATTCTCTTCCAGCACCAAGCTTATGTCTACCACTGGGCCTTTCACCCCTTGTTCCCTCTCCTGGAGTGGCCTTCCTGAGACTTGACATCCTTGCCTCCTTTCTGTTCTTCAGCTGTCTCCTCTTCACAGAGGTGTGGCCTGACTTCCCATCCCAGCTGCCCGCTGTCACGTGGTTCCCCCTTCTTCCTTTTACCCTCTTTACTGAGTTTATCACTTGAGTGGTGGAAACCCAACATCACTTGTATATATGATGGGGATAACACGGGCAGCTCTCAGATTTGGCTAGTTTCCAGGGCGTTCTCTTACCCTAAGAATCTTGCTGATTTCCCGCTTCCCAGCTCACCCGCCCGCCTCACTTCTGCGTTAGCACACCCTGACTATCTCTGTGTTAATGGAAATCAGCTAACTTTCAGGAAACGAGTTTGCTGGGACCGTGTTTACGTTTCCTGTCACCGGCTGAGCATCTGCGTACGTCGATGTTTGTGAGTACAATGTCATCGCCATCTGTCCTAGTGAGATAATGTGCTTGGTTTACTGTTGGAAGGCTGTGAACTGGGGACTTGTGTTTTCCGCTGGAAGAGGGATTTGTGAAGTCAGAACCCAGGCTGAGTCTCACCTTTGACACTTGATAGCAGAGTGGTCTCGGGCCAGGCACCTCTGCCTCCGCATTTGTCTAAGAGAAATGGCAACACGGAACAGGACACATGTGAAACATGGCTTCTTAGATATTGGGCGTCCAGAGGTTAATGATACACTATTTACTTTCTTTCTCTTCTCACTCCATGGCTGCTCCCATGAGAGCAAGTTCGCTGTCTCTCTCTTCCTCCCTATGTCCCCGGCACAGTGGCTGCCTAACATAGAGTGGGTGCCCTCTGTACTTGTTGAATGACTGTAATAGTAGATAAGGTTTTTGCAGTTGTCCTGTGAGATAAAATCATTGTTGCCATTTCCCAGGTAGACAGTGTGAAGTTGGATATCTCAGCTACACAACCTGGTCCATGTTAGACTTGACTCCCACGCATACAGCCTTTGAGTCATAACCTTGAGGGACTCAGGATCAGTAAACTCTATATATGATTTCATTCGTGCTACCTCAGTTCTGAAATAAGTCCTGTTTGTAGCTTTCTTTCTCCAATCCCGGCTATTTTGACAACCTACTCATTTACTCTTATTATAAGTCAACTTTAGTTTCAAATTTATCAGTTGCCTCTGGCCACATATGAAGGATAAGATCCATTCATTTCTTGGAAGAAAAATACAGCTAAATATTATTGATGTTTAGTGGTCTGAGGAGATGGACTAGTGGGTTAAGTGCTTGCTGTACAAGCATGAGGACCTGAGATTGAATCTGCAGCACCCATGGAAAAGCTGGAGGTGCCAGCTGCATTGATAACCCTAGTGCCAGAGGCAGTGGGTGGAGATGGGTGGGTCTTGGGGACTTGCTAGCCAGCTAGTCTACACCAAACCAAGAGCTCTGGGTTCAGCGAGGGACCTTGTCTCCAAAAATAAGGCAGAGGCTAGAGAGGTGGTTCAGTAGTGAAGAGCACTTGCTGCTCTTGCAGAGGACCCAGGTTGGATTCCCAGCACCCACACAGTGGCTCACAACTATGTGTAATGCCAGTTGCGGGTGATCCAATATCCTCATCTGGCCCCAGAAGACATCAAGATCTCTATTGGTGGACAGACATACATGTAGGCAAAACACCCATAAACAAAAAATATTTTTTTTTTTAAAAAAAGCAGAGACAAGATTGAGGAAGACAACCCAACATCAACCTCCAGTCTCTACCAATGCCCAAGAGGGCAAGCACCAACCCACCCTTCTCCCTGCACAGGCACATGTGTGTGTAAGCAAGCACAGACACCACACACTTATGGGTACACACATACACACCAAGAAAAAATGCACAAATATCTTTAGAGGGTGGGAAGGACAAGGTGGATCTTAAACTCCTTCAAATAATGTAGAACAAGGCTCAACTTTTCAATCACTTTTACAGGCAGTGAACAAGGTGTCCTCTAATGATAGAAGCTCCAAGTCTGAAACAACCATGCATTTCATGAGTGGTCTCTGCCCTGGATTCTGGTCTGACCTCTGACTTTCAGCATCCTACACATACATGCCTTGCATCCCAGACGAATCCACTCTGACTCACTCAACTACCCTGTAAATTACTTCAGACTTGTTGGGAAGAGCCAGGAGCAAGAACCTCACTGTGATGTGGTGAGCACTCAGAGAAGCTGCCCACCCCCTTCGCCATCCCTAAATTCACTGAACCCCTCTGAGATCCCAAGACCACTCCAGGAGCTTAGGTTACAGCAGAGAGCAAAACAGACCCTTCCTTCCACACCTTCATAGAGTAGAGGGAGACAGGCAAAACCCAGGGAAACCAAATATTTAACGTTTATTTTGGGTCAGCATTTACCGCTACGAATACTAGCCAGTCTCCATGCAGGAGCGCCTCGCAGGGCTGCTCTCAATGTGTCTGCGGAGCTGGGTTTCCAGCTGGAGGTGCTGAGGAAGAACTCACTTCTTAGCTCGATGTGGTCAGAATTAGGCTCCCTGTAGCTGCAGCACTGAAGCTTGTTGGCCGCAAATCAAGGCAAGGCCAGGGTCATGCAAGCTGCCCATATCCCTTGACTTGCGGTCTCTCCAGTCTTCAGATTCCCAGGGGTACATCAACCAGTCCCCATGCTTCCGACCTGATGTCCTCCCTTGCTACGAGACTGAGAACATGCTCTGTTTTTAAAGGGCAATATGTTTAGGTCAGACCCATGTAAATAATATTCCTGTTATTAAATCTGTGCCATGTAACATACCTAACCCCATAGGAAAAGTTAATCACATCCATTGAACCAGAGATCATGCATAGCGTGTCTGTCCTTGGAGCTCCTACCCCAGAGCCCCTATAAAACTCCAGGTAATTGATTTCCTTTAGATGGATATCTTTGATTTTCTTCTACTTTCATTTTGGGCAAAAATATTCATGTTCTCATTCACTGTTAGATCACAGAGTATGGCATTGCCACAATGCTAAATTTTTATTCTTTAAATTTTTAATTGCTGTACCATTTAGTTTCAAAATTATGATGTTTTCCTTAAAAGGGATTTTTTTAAAAAAAAATCAGAACAGCAAAATAGCAAGCTAATCTTCCAAAGACAACAATCATACAAGACAAGTGAGCATTTTTGTCGGTTACAATGTGAAAGTAAATTCCACGGTTGGAGTTGCACTTTTTGGAGCCAAGGTAGTGGAACTTCACTCTGATGTGTTAGGGTAGGATTTCTGTAGTTGTTACCCTGTAACATGGCTGATCCCAAGGAAGAAAACAGGGTAGGCTACAGCAGCCTCCCACTGCTGCCTGAACACGATCCTGAACTTACTGACTTAAAGAAACACAAATTTAGTGTTTTCCTGGAGATGAGCAGTCTGGAGTGGCTGCAGAGGTCAGGTTCCCTCTGGAGCTCCTAGGAGAGACTGGATGGCTTTGCTTTTTGCAACTCTCAAGGCTGCCTGTGATCTTCAGCTTCAGGCCCCACCTCATTCCAACCACAACTTTTGTCTCTCTGGCTCTCCTCCCCCTGCTTAGGGATTACTTTGGGTCAACTATAGCATAGTTCGGGATAATATTTCCATGTAAGCTAACATATGTCGTGTCGTCTTTTTTTTTTAAGACATAGAGTAACATAAAGCTCTGGACATTTGGTCAGGTCGTTGAGAGGGCATTATGCCAGTTATTGCATAAGCCTTGGGAAGCTTGAAGGAAAGAATATATATATTTTTATTGCTCTGTGAGTTCACTTTCAAAGGAACGGGAGGACTGGAGTGGTGCTGGAGGGGACAGCTGTCGCTTGCTCACCAAGGGCTGATGCTGGAATCTGTCCTAATGCATTGCTGTAGCCACTGCAGGGTTACGTGGAGAAAACAAAAGCCACATGCAGCCATGCCTAGGGTATGACACAGGAAGAAAAGACCCTTCACTCAGATCCCTAGGGCAGTGGTTCTCAACCTTCCTAATGCTGCAACCCTTTAATATAGTTCCTCATGTTGTGACAATCCCCCCATCAAAAAGTTATTTTTGCTATTTCATAACTGTAATTCCACTACTGTTAGGAATCATAACATAAATATCTGATATGCAGAATATCTGATATGTGGCCCCTGTGGGGGGTTGCGGACCACAGGTTGAGAACCACTGATCTAGGCAGAGCCAACAGTATGAGCTTTCCTAGCAGCCACTGGCACTGTTTAGTGGTAGGATGCCTGGCTGTTGAGTGTGTTTCTGAGCCACTGTACCCAGCAGAGCGGGAAATAGCTGTCCTCTTGCAGCTAGCAAAGGTCCGTGTGCTGTCACTTCTACTTCTGTGAGTGCATGGCAGAATCAAGGACATCTTTCTTCACCTGCCTTTGGTGACAGCCTTTGAGAATGGAGGCAGCCCTGTGTCGCTACCATCATCAGTGGTTTCAGATCAGTTTGTAGGCCCTCAAGGCTGTGGCGTTTCCTAGATGTCCTTTAGGCCCACTCTGGGTGACAGAGATTACCTTGGGTGATTACCCTGGAGGTAAGGTATTAGAAGCCATTAAGTGAAACCAATGCCTTCTTAAGGCAGGGGTGTTTATTGGCTGCTGGTGCCCATATGTCCTCGCATCTTTTATTACTCTCCATCTTAATAGGGCCCCTTGCACTATTCTGCGGCGTGTGGACGCAGGCAGCGTCGTGGCATTCATTTCCTGTGCATGCACGCACCACTTCCTAGCCCTGCTGTCTATATTCATGCTGGGTTAGCTGTTGACCCAATTTAATGCCTGGCTGGAAATTTTTTTCTCTGTTGTGATTAAAGGGGAAGGAAGGAGGAAGAGAGAGGTGATTCAGTGATGTGAATATGCAAACTTCTTTGGTGAAAGGAGGAAAGGGAGTGGTGGCGGAGGCTGCCTAATGATCCATGGATTTAGGATTTCATTTTAGGCTTGAGATTCTGACCCATGATGCAGTTGCAGTTGTTGGAAGCCTGAAGGCTCACGTTTGATCACGTGTGACCTCATGCACCTCTGAGTCAATTTTTTCTTAAAGCTATATTTTACCTTCACAACCATAGTTAAATTATTCACCCAAATTCCCTGGCACTACTCTTTTGGAGCACTTACCGATTTAGGGAGAAAACAGATTAAGGTAGACAATGTGTTTGCCATCACTGGGGGAGGAGAGGTGGGCTGGACCCAGGAGAGAGCTAAAAGGGAAAGGATGCAGACTGAGCTATGTGTTACATAGCATGTTGCACAGAACCCCAGCATCGGATGCAGTAACAGCAACAGTATATGTTCACAGGGCAGCCTCTCTGGGGTTCAGGACATTCCCTGGAGGTTATAACTACACCGTCCTGCTGGGTCATGCAATGGCAGCTGGCATACAGAATGGAGAACTCAAGTCATTCCTGGCTGAAGTCAAGCAACCTTAGTTTCTTCTGAGCCTCAGAGGTGCTTTTCTCCAGCACTGATCATATTTATCACCACCAGGGCTTTTACAGACTGGATGGGAGAGTATATGGTAGGATATGAAAGATGCCTTCCTCCTTCCCTACCCCTGAACCAGCCAATGTGCCAGTCAGGTCACAAGACGAGAGGAAATTAGGGCTGCTCATGGCTGTCCTTACAAGATGGAGTCTATCCTGGAGACTACCCACTTTGGACCAATGACATCATAGGAGCCTAAAAATAGATGATGAAAGCCATGTGTATATGTGTGTGGGGAGAGGTCAAAGGTCAGCATGATAACATGTAAGGACAACTCTGCTTCCTGGGGCTGGCTTTGAAGAGGGAAGGGACAAAGAGCCAATGAAAGGTGACAACTTCAAGAAGCTTGGGGAAGCAGGAAACAGAATCTCCCTGGAGTCTTCAGAAGGGCACATAGCCTGTCAGCATCTTGATTTTAGCCCTGTGATACCTGTGTCAGATTTCCTACCCTCCAGAACTGAAAGAAAACAGAACTGTGTTATTCTAAATCACCAAGCTATCTCTCAGTGCTGAGGACAAAACCCTAGTGCATGTTAAGACTCTGTCACTGAGTTCCAAACCCCAGTCCAATAAGTCACAAAATGTGGCTGCTTGCCACAGACACCAGAGAAGACAGACATGGGGGTTGCAATGCCTATATCAGGCCAACCGGCTGCTGTTGACAACATGTCTCTTACCTAGATAGCTATGGCCTATTCTCTCCTTGGCTCATTTTCCTATTGATTAGGTTTGAACCTGGTCATATCTAGAGTATGTGCTGCATAAGGACAGCAATGTCTCACTGTCTGTTGTTCCCCCATTTTAGCATACTATTATAGCATCCCCGATGTTCCTCTAGCACCCTAAAACCTAGAAGAAAAACATGGGCTTCCCAACCTCAACCCAGCAATCAACACAACACCCGGTGTTCATAGGTGACCCAGAAATCTCCAGAGAACCTATGAGCCTGACTGAATGGAACACCCTGTCTTCTGTGCCTCCCACAAAAATATATGCACAGAACACCCAAAACTGAAATCAACTCTGCTAGGTGTGGTGGCAAAAATCTTTAACCTCAGGATTAAGGAGGTAGAGGCACAGGATCTCTGTGAATTTGAGGCCAGCTTAGTCGACATGGTGAGTTCCAGGTCAGCCAAGGCTGCATAGTGAGACCCTGTCTGGAAGGGAGGGAGGGAGGGAGGGAAGGAGGGAGGAAAAGAGAAAGAAATCAATTTTTTCTAATCAGTTAATTAATAGTGCAGTGGTTCTCAACCTTCTTAATGCTGAGGCCCTTTAATACAGTTCCCCATGTTGTAGTGACCTCATCCATGAAATTATTTCTTTGCTACTTCATAACTGTTATTTTGTTACTGTTCCTTATGAATTACAATGTAAATATCTGATATGCAGGATATCTGATCTGCGGCCCCTGCAGGGGGTCATGACCCACAGCCTGAGAGCTGCTGAAATTAATTTGTGTGTGAGTGTGCATATGTGTGTGTGCATGCATGCATAAGAGAGAGAGAGAGAGAGAGAGAGAGAGAGAGAGATCACCAAGCAGGGTGGTATCTGCCTATAATCCCAGCACTTAGAGATCAAGCTCAATGAGGCAGTGCTTGCCTGGTATGCATGAGGCTCTGGGTCTGACCCTCAGTGCCACACTAAATAAACAAATGAACAAACAAAGAATTAAATATGAGACCATGTTTTGGTATTAGGGTGGCTTGGAATTAGGGTTAGCTGTTTAGAAGGCCCAACAATAAATGAAGACATCTTTTAAGGCCTGGTTGTCAGACAGTGCTGGAAAGGCAAACCTGCTGTCCTTTGAACCGCTCGTCACGGCAGCGTAATTTCTCTTTCTCGGAAAGCCTGGCCCAGGATCTGCCCCCGAAAATGCTTTTGTTTAAGACTCAACCATGGCCCCCAAGCAAGTCAGAATGTGTAGTCGCTGTGTGTGTCTGGCGACATGCTAATTGTTGCGGTGTCCCCGGGTGACATTTGAAAAGCTGGACAGTTGACAGTGAACAGCACAGTGGAATCTCTGCCAGTTGTCCCATCTCCCAGCCTCTCGCGTCGGCAGTCCCTGGGACGACGCCATTTCATTTTCTCTCTTATTTTTCCCTCTGCCCTGGAGGACTTCATTTGTCCTGGATGTCACCCAGCTTCGCTCCTCTCTGTGGACCAACATGCTGTGCAGGTGCCTCGTTTTAGGTGACGGCTGAGCAGCAAAAATTTTGCACACAAGCTGAAACTTGGCAAACAGGAGCATTTGGAAAGCTAAGCTGAGCCATAGGCGTGAGAGAGACCCTGAGCTAAACTGTCCCCATCTGTCAAGATTCCATCTCTGAGGCCCTCCCTGAGGACCCCCTCTGGATTTCTGCCAATGGTCCCCTTGCACAGCACCGAACCTGAAACTTTAATGGACTATGTCATATGCTACATTTGGAATTCTAGCCTTTTATTTTCTACCTTCTTAAAATATATAAACTTTCAGAGGGTTTGTCATTCTCCAGTGTCCTACAAGATAGGTTAAGGAGCCAGGCCTGTATTTAGATATTAAAGTTACATTGTACGTCACCAAGACATGTGTGTGTGTGTGTTTGCATATGTGTCTCTCTGTGCGTGCACATGTCACATGTCTATCTGTGTGTCTGTGTGCATGTGTATCTGTGTGTATACATCTACCCCGACTCTCTCTCTCTCTCTCTCTCTCTCTCTGTGAATAGAGAGACAGAGAAGGAAAAGTATTAACTGTTATTTTTCTCTATCAAATTAAGAATGTGCTCTCAGAAGAAAATATTCTGTCAAACTGTATAATATCTATAAAATTATACTAAAATAATGTACATTTAATAAAACTCATATTTAAAGGTAAATCAGCCAATTATTACTAAAATGTATATCTAGTTTTTAAGACGGGATCCCATGCAGCCCAAATTGGCCTGAAAGCCATTATGTAGTTGAGAATGACCTTGAATTCCCGACCTTTCTGCTCCTACCTCCCCAGTGCTGTTATTTACAGATACATTCCAAACCACAACTGGTTTACACAGTGCAGAGGAATGAACTCAGGGTTTCTTGTATGCCAGGCAAGGGCTCTACTGCCTGAGCTACATTCCAAATGTGATGATTAGCACACTAAAAACCATTTCAAGATCAAAATAATTAAATGTGTTTCTACTTTTCTAATGCCTTACCCTATGTGAGGTTGTGGTTTTAGGACACAGAGTGGCATTTTCTTCTCCATTTTCTTTCATTTCAGGTATTTAGTTCACATTCTCTCGACATTAACCAAGCCCAGTTGGTCCGAGCCTTAGGCATAAATCTTAATTTTGATCCGCTCACTCAAGAAGCCTTTCGAACTTGAAACCTCCCACCAATCCACAGAATGCTAAGACGTCCCCTGTAACTCCATTATTTCCTGGTAGCCTGTGACACTGGCCTGTTTGTTTTAAACATGGACAACAGAAGCATCTATCGATCAGTGTGAAAATTGTTACAGGCAGTCTATGCAGCTAGGAGTGTAGTGGCCTCTGATGTAGGCGATGTAACTCCTCTCCTCCCACTACTTCACCAGAAAACAGACTTCAGACAAAGGAAGAACTCTGACTTCAGTGCAATTTATCTTTTGTTGGGCTGACAAAGCATATTGACCACCAGCCGAGTTCAGGGCCTTGCACCTAGGACAGTGGGGGAAGAAATCAAGAGACTGGAAACTCTGTTCTGGTCTACAGAGAGCTTAAGCCCTTGACAAACATTCAGAAGGAGGCAACACAAACTAAAAACAGCAGGCTGTTTTATTTAACTCGATGGACCAAATGATAGAATTTCTCTCATGTGGAGAGAAAGCAATATTGTCTACTGATTTCCATTTTTCAGAGCCCTGAGAAATGCCAACCACAGCCCAGAGGTATAGATCTGGGAGACTCTCCCTCTAGGATTATGTATCAGGGAACTAGTCTTGGTCATCATGAAATACCAATGCCCCAGTAGATTTCAAAAACCAGAAGCCCGCTTCCTTTCCTGTATATGCATTCTTTGGTGATTTCCTATAATGAGCTAAACTTCCTATTTGTATATATATTCATGAGAAAACTCACCAGAGGATCTGAGAAAAGAAAAGGGGCTTGGATGCCCACCCCTAAGACTAACTTCATGGCTTCGTGCACTCACACATTAAGGTTGACAAGGCACTTACTAGGTGCTGGGTCCTGTGATAGCACTAGGGCACCTGATGACACAGAAGTAGCCACCCCCATCATGCAGCCTCCAATCCCAATAAAGGAAGCAGATGATAAGCAACTAGTGAGATTGTGAGTAGCCCTGTGGAGAAAAAAGCAAGCAGCGACTGAGAATGAGGAGTGTTAGGTGGCTAGGGCACTGGAAGCAGAAGAGAATGGTAAGGTTGCTTCCACCAGGAAGACTTGAAGGAGGTGAGAGAGCCAGTCATGCGGTTTCCTGGGATGAGAGAGGCACAGTAGAGAGAGGGCCTAGTGGGCACAAGGGCTACAGCTGTAAAGAGACATCAGTGAAGCTGAAGAGGCTAAAGCCGAATGAGTGGACGGTGGGAAGTGAGTCTGGAGAGACAGTGCCGGTTAGGGGACAGACTGAAGCACACTGTGGGTGCTCACTAGTATTTGGTGTTGTCAGAGGCTGCTAGTTCATTTCCTGACCGCCCTGACTGGAAATAATCACACAGAAACTCTATTATTTGCAACACTGCTTGTCCAGTGACTCTAGTGTATTCCTAGGATATTTTAAAAAAGAAGCCAACAGATTTCTTTCTGCAGGGTTAAAAGTAAGACTAAAGGAAAACATAAACAAAATAGAGTCATAGCAATGTATGAGGCATGAGGATGAGGGACATGGCATTGCCAGTTACTGAAACGGAGGAGGATGAAACAGGTATGGGACCAGGACTAAGGACCACCTGTGTATCCACTCTACTTAGTGACACTGTCTGGTTCTATAGGCTTGTGAGAGTCTTGTTACCTGGGCAGAGAGGATTGTCAGGTGATCCACTTCCTGGTTTCAAGTTATGTAACACACACACACACAAAATCAGAATAGGCTACTACAGACTGATACATTTATTTTTCCCCATTCTGGTGTTGAAAAATTCCATATCAAGGTGCTGGCATCTCATGAGAGCCTTCTAAGTGTGACATCCCATGGCAGAGGACAAGTGTGTCAGTACCAGGGGGAGAGTCCCAATTGTTCCTTAACACATTCCTGTAAGTATAGCATCTGCCCACTGGCTCCAACCCCAGCCTGTCCCCTCTTATCCAGCCTGTTGTCCAATACTGTTCCATAGGGGGTTAGACTCCTGACACACGAACGTTGGGTGGGGAATACATTTAGGAGCTGTTAAAAGTCTCCCAGGGCAGTATTCTGCCCTGGCTCTTCCACTTTTCCGCCCCTTCTCCTTGCCACAGAATATGTCTAAGATGGGCTTATGGACTTCAGAAAAGTCCATTTCCAGTGACTGGCAAATGGAATCCCATTTCAGGGGAGAGTGACCAAGCAGCACCCTGGCAGGTAGTTCTCAGCACACCCTGTAGCTCCCTTCTGGTGCTTGGTACTCCGGAAGGGTCAACTCATCCCCTGCAGATGGAGACATCAGGCAGGAGAAAAAGTTCATTGCTTACCAGACTGAGTGTTGAGCTTTTAAAAGACAATTACTACGGAATTTAAAAGAAAAAAATTTAGAGACCAATACAGAAGAGAAAAATAGGAGAGCAGAAACCTCTATATACCACACTACTGGGAAAAGTTTACATTTGGGGACCAGCTTATCAATAAGACAAGAGAATATCTCCTGGGCTGGAAAAGTGCCTCAGTGACTAAAGATATTGCCACCAAGCCTGGCACCTAAGTGTGATTACCAGGACCCACGTGATGGAAGGAGAAAACCGACTCCTACAAGTTGTCCTCTGATGCCCACATGTGCCACGGTACGACGTCACGCTCACCCCCAAACAATGTAAATAAATAGATAAACTCCTAAGGGCACCAGTGATGCTCCAGAAAGATAAACTTGTCTAGGACCAGAACTGGGTCCAGGGTGGGAACTAGAGCCGGCAGCAGAGCAGTCTGTTTGCATTGCACAGGACACTCATGGATGGCAAGACAGAACTGTCAAAGAGTGGAAGATTTAGAAAGAGAAGACTATAGGATGATCAGGGCTGTGCAGGAGAAGGGAGATGTGAAAAGGAAACCTGTTTCTTCTAAGGCGGTGCAAGTGTGTGCATGACAGTGTCCCTGAAACTACAGTGACAGAATATTCACATTCTATGTTTTAGGGGAGAAATCAATGGTTATTGAGACAAAATAGTTTAGTCTGTATTTAAAGTCATTAAGATACAGTGAGCCGAAGGGAGGGAGTCAACTGAGAAGAATATTAGAACAACTAAAATCTTTCATTCTTCTCCCAGTTCACATAATTAGTGTCTTCTCTGACTTTTCGAAAGCCACTTTCTCCATGGAACTGGACTGATGACATATTTACTGGTGATGCTCTTGATAGTCTTTACCCTTCCCCCAGTCACGCTGGCATCTGTGTCGTTCATCTTTCTGTTACTATAACAAATACCTGAGATGATTAGGTTATAAAGAGCAAAGGTTTGTGGAAACTCACAGTTTTAGATGACCTATGACCAGGCAGACCCACTGCTCTTTGGCATCAGTAGGTGTGTTAGATGGCAAGAGCAGTGAGTAGGTGGCAAACCAAAACTGTGCACCCTGTAACTGAGAAGCTAAGAGCAAAAAGGGAGAGCCTAGGATCCCACAGTTCCCTTTGAAAACTTACCCAGTGACCTAAAGATCTCCCACCAGAATCTATTTCTTAATGTTTCCATTACCTCCAAACAGTGCCAATCTGGGGACCAAGGTCTCAACACATGGCCGTTGGTGGGGGGGCATTCTACACCCAAGCTATAGTATCATCCAATCAGAAGCTCTGCATTTTTTTCCTTGCTAGATCTCTGAACCTCAAGTCCAGCTTTGAAAAAATGCAATTTATCTCAGGGAGGCTCATGTTACTGGTGTGTCAAGAGTGAAGTAGTAAATATTTTGGGCTTTGCAGGCCAGACAGTCTCCACCACAACCACCTACCCTTGCCTGTGTATTGTAAAAATGGCCACAATAACCTGTAAGCAAATGAACAAGGCTGTGTTGCAGATTTCATTTGTAGGAAGGGAAATTTGAATTTTATTTTTCTTTTTTGTTCTCTCTCTCTCTCTCTCTCTCTCTGTGTGTGTGTGTGCACGTGTGTGTGCATGTGTATGTGTGTTTCAGGAGACACTCTTCTTTTGATATTCCTGGCTCAGGGCACAAACAAGGGAGGTGCTTAGATATGGAGGTTCTAGTGTTCTGGCCCTGAGATAAATGATCTTGCTTCTGCTCTTGTCTTAGGCTCAACTCAGCTGTCCCCTGGGCAGAAAGAGTAGCACCTCATGTTCCCTAACTTGCCATGCCTTGGAAGAAACTCATACGTTGCTATCAGCTTAGTCCCAAGTTTGAGGTGGTGATCATCAAAGGCTCCTCAAACTGTTCTCCAAAGCCATGATATCTCTTTAAGAAAGTGACCAGAGGGGGAAACTTCTTCCACTAAATAATTTTTTGATTTATATTTCTTTATACCTGCCATAAAGACCAAAAATATTTGAGGCATTCTAGCTTTGGGGAACTGGAACACAAAACCAAGAATGCTGGCTCATGTTTTCTGGTGCCGCTGCAGAGCACCTGCCACTGGGCAACTTACAAATAAGAGTCTTCATAGTTCCAGAGGCTGGCACATCCAAGAGCTTAGGTCCAGCATCTGGCACATCTTTCTTGTTACATCACATGGTGGGAAGCATCAAGTGGCAAGGAAATGCCCATTCAAGTCGAACAGGTCACTGTTACAATGAAGTCACTCCCACGACCCTGACTCTTGCAATAAGGATGGCAGAGCCCTCAAGGCTGATCCAGTTTTAAAGGCCCCACTTCTTTACACTGACACAATGGCGACCTAATTTCAGTCAGGAGTTTTTAGGGGACACCCAAACCTTAGCAAGAAACAAGTGAGTTAAGCGCTGGACCACCAACAATGGCAGCGGACTCTGCTGTGTATGCACTGGGAGGTAAAGCCAAGGCTCTCTTCTCTTAAAACCAGGACTTTGGGGCCCATGTGACACTGGGCCCATGTCTGTGAGACCAGCACCTTCTACTTCCTTTCTCTGGAAATCCCCAGTCTCAGGGAAGCCTGAGCCCTCTGAGACCAACATGTGCATGCACTCCAGTGGACAGTCCCAGTTGAGAATGCCTTCCAAACTCCCCACCAAAGTGCCAAGCACGCAACCCAGATTATCCTGAAGCTTCCAGCAGATCCAGCTGCCAACTGAAACCACTGAGTAGTCTCGACCGATGCCACACGAGAAAAACAAAGGCCCAGCTGAATTTCACAGGAATTCCCGGTCACAAAGCTGTAAGATGTGATAAGCTAAAACTTTTAAGTTACTAAGCTTTGTGGTTTGTATGTACAGATAAATAGAACAGGAAGTCAAAAAGTGAGAAGTGTATCTTGTCCCCAAATGGTGTGGCTGAAATTCAGAGGTATCGAAAAGGTCAGAGGTGGGGTAGCTGGCAAAAGCTAAGAAAGGAAAGAGCCTGACACTGGACAGAACCTGGAACCTGAGGCTGGATGGAACTGCTAAGGTGAGACTTACCTACATCAGCCAGAAGAATGTGGAGGCAGGCTAGGAAGCTGCAAGTGTGAGAGGCAAGTGTGGACAAGGAGAAAAGAGGAAGTGACTCCCAACAAGGAAAACCACTGGAATGAGGCAGTACGGGCCAGTGTGGCTCTCAGTGAAGGGCTGTGTGGCTTCTGGTGGTCACAGCAGGCTGTGATGGGAGTGTAGTGGGAAGTGGGTGGTCATAAGCCCTACCTTGGCCACCCTCACCTCTCCAGATGAAATCAAACAGCTACAAACGTCACAATACACACAGAAAACCCTACAACCTGGCTGCAGCTTCCCAAGAGATATTCTTTGCCCTCGAGCACACTGAACAATCCCTGGCTGAGGATTTCCCAGGAAGTGGAAAGACAGACGTGGGAGTCAACAGACTTGGACAGGAAATGCCACCCTGCTGATGGTGCTTGGCTTACAGGTTTACACACCTTATTCATGCAAGAGCAGCGAGTCCTGCGCCAGTATTCCTAACTAACCACATGTACTAAACATTACTGAGTCAAACATCTGCAAAGTAAAGTCCCATAATTTTAATAACATAGTCCCATCCATACCCATAGCAGCTTACATGTGATCCTTTGAATAAATAAGATGATCGTTGAGACCCTCCCCCAGCACCTCTGAGCGGGTGTCAGGCAGAGGGACCTGTCATTCACCCTGGACAGTTGGTTAATGTTACATGCTGGTGCTTCCCAAGTATTGAAAACATGATTTGTTGAAGTACATCAAAGACTCTGGAGCTGACAGCTGGGAAAACCGGTGTAGCTGTGATGGCGAATGATTGACAGGAAAAGGCTGACACAAGCTGGCAGGGATATTAGCAAAGCAAGAATTGATCCTGCCCTCTGACTCTCCTTGGGAGGGACCACGCATGGCAAACGTGAAACATAGCTTCAGCTTGAGGATTCCAAGTGGGAAATTAAGTCATTTTTTTGGATGTTAGAGTCATTTTCATGTCTGTAAATACAGCCTCGTTTTTGTGTAGAGAGATGGCTTGGAAAGCCCCTTTGTGGAAATCCCAGGAGAACTGCTAGAAATAGATTTAGACCTGAGAGACAGACTGAACCAATTTTAATGAAATCTCTCTCCCCGCTGCTATATGTGGATGCTATGTGTATGTGTGTGTATATGTAATATATACATATATGTGCATATATATGTACGCGTGCATGTGCATGTGCTGTGGCTATATGTATATAGCATACGTGTAAGGTGTGTGCAAAGTCAACTTTTCATAGCTATCTACTTTCATGAACCTGTTTACAGTCATAGCCCTGGAAAGTGCCGCTCAACCCTCTATGTTCCAGTGTTTCTCGGTTCTGCATTTTGTGAGAGCTGTCAGGGGCACCAAGATTTCGACAGGCCTGTTCTTGAGCACTCACTAAGTACAGGCAAATACACACTCAGTCCCTTTTTATAATTCTGTATAGCACGAATAATAAAAACCCAGAGATGGATATTGGGGTTCAACTTGAAGATTAGAAAAGCAAAACAGCTAAGCTGCTAGAGAGCTCTTAGCTCTATGAAATCTTCAGACTGAAGGAGAGAGTTCCTGTCTCACCCCACCTTATATTCCTCCCTAGTGCTGGGATTATAGGTGAGCACCATCACGGCCCATCTTCTATGTCTAACTGGTGTGGCTGCTGGGATTAAAGGTGTGGCCACCCCTGCCTGGCCTGCCTGGTTGACTAGTGTGGCAGTTTTGCATTCTGATCTTCGGGCAAGCTTTTTTTTTTTATTAAAATACAAATGAAATATCACTAAAATTCTGAAATGCAGAGTCCTGGAAACAAGATTTTTTTTCACAACTCATTTGTGAAAAACAAGAGCTGAAGGAACATGAGACTTCCATGGCCCTTCTTTATCTCATGTAGTGTTAATATTCAAATGCTTCACTACAGGACTGTTAATGAGGTGGAGTCCTTGGCTGTCACCCTAGACCCATCAGGGATGTCAGTACAAAACACAAGCTCAGCACACTACAGTTTCTCCAAAATGGAAGCTCAATTCTAGGACACCCTTGACGGAGGACTTCCAGATGGAGGACCCGGTGCCCATGGTCACATGGATAGCTATAACTGGTGGTCTGGTCCATTTGGGTTTGCTATAGCAAGAGGCTGGGGAAAGGGACGCTGATAAACAATAGACTCTTGTTTCACACAGTTCTGGTCAAGTTCAAGTGCGTGCGTGTGTAAGTGCGTGCGTGTGTGCGTGCGTGAGTGTGTGTGTGTGTGTGTGTGTGTGTGTGTGTGTAGTTAAGGCAGATGTGGAAACTGGGAACCAAGGCTAGGCCTCTTCAAGAACAATAAACACTCAAACTGGGAAGCATCTCCCCACTCCCTAGCAACACACTTTAGAACACCAGGGACTGGCAGCCATGTTTAGCATTGGTGCCTCTATTTCTTCTTATAACTGGGAAAGCCCCATTCAACATCCTCACTTCAAGCTGCATTTCTAGAAAAGTAGCAGTTTGATGTTAAAAACACCTCACTGCAGTGTAGAAGCCAGAAACAAACCTGGACAAGAATATTAACTTTAAGAAAGCTGGCATATAATTTTCATCCTTGGGCAGGTGAGGCAGGAGGATTGTGAGGTCAAGGTATGAGACAATAAAGTGAGTAACAGGTTATCTTGAACTATATAGTGATAACCGTCTTTAAAAAAAGACAAAGGCTAAAATAAAAGGAAACCCTCCGATATTCACTGAAGTACGTGAATCATTCTGGATGCGTGTAATGGAATACGTAGGTCACGTTCTTGCTAGGTGTCATCTTCTGAGGAAAACATTCAGCTATGTGAAACCTTAAAGGAAATACTAAATTTTTTGCTTGACTAAAGAGAATTTAGGATGGATACTCCGTGTAAGCCTTGCTGGAGGGGTGCTTGGGAAAACGTATACCCCTGCCTGCCAAGGCTGTTTCCTCAGCTACCTGACACGCCTGCGCAGTAAGCAATGTTCCCAACAGTGACCCAATTTCATGGCACTATTAACGGCATCCAAACTCTACCCTCCTCTTATACCCGGGTGTTGTACCATATGCCAGCATGCTCCCACACGTTCTGCAAATCAGCCCCCTTTGGGAATATCAGGCTCATAAAATGCTTATTGAACCCACCATCAGGGGTTTTAGATAGGACTCATTATATCAGCTGCCAAATTGTCTAGTGGGATAAACAGTGCAGGAAGTGAGGCAGCAGGGACCGGAGGGGACTGTGGCAAACCTGAAACCATGCGCTGCACTAGAAAGATGGCTAGTTGGTGCTGGCGTGCACTGAGCATCTGCTTTTTAAAGGAGGTTTAAGGATTCAGCTATTGTGAAATCTGATTTCTAAAATATATTTCATCAAAAATTTGTCGATATCAAGCCAAAACAAAGTCAAACAAACCACCCACATATGCCGGCATGTGTGGCTGCCAGTTTGCAATCTCTAGACACATTAGGAGGCATTGCTGGCTGTGCTACGCACAGTCTGGTCTCTGCAGACCTTGAGAACCGTCATTCAGCCGAGGCACCGAAGGCAGCACATCTCCCCATTTCTAGTCTGTAGCTGATCTCACCGACCCGGATTAAGGGCAGTGAGAAGGACTGCATTCCTCTAGCAGCTACGAAGCCAGAATGAAAGCTGGGGCCTGCCCACTGCCAGCAAACATAGAGATCGGCACAAAGGTGCGGCCTCCTGGCCTCACTGCACACGGCCACCCCACCTTCTCCTACCTCCTCTTAATATGTGTCATGATGCCATGCATACAAACACGTAGGCCTCCTTTGAGTCCCCCATGACACAATACTGAGGAGAAACGACTTTTTAAGGCACCTCTGTGAAAGAGGTCTTCTTAGTCCTATTGGATAAATGGATAAATCAAGACTTCGCAAGGCTAACCTGATAGTTAATAAGTGTGAAGACCCAGCCTATCACTTCTAGCTTCAAATCAAGTTTTCCTTGGGTAGTAATAAAAGCGCTATGTGAGCAGCATGTATAATCCCAGCACTAGGGAGGTGGAGACTAGTGTTTTCTGGCCAATCAGAGAACTACTCAGAGAACTCTGAACCAATAAGAGGCCCTCTCTGAAAACACGCGGTGGATAGATAGCTCTTAAGGAACAAGACATGTGACTGACCTCTGGCCTTTCACATCCACATGTACATGCATCCAGCAATGTACATTCACAAGAACTTGCACACACATGTGCACAATTACATACACATAAACAGAAAAAGGCAAAAAGTGCCATGCGTGTGCATAGCAGAAATTTGAAACTCAGTTACTACCTACACTTGCCCCTGTAGATCCCTGGGCGGGGGTTGCTTTCTCAAAGTCCCCGCATTAGCCCCTGAATTGTAAATTTGGTTCCTTAGAACGTAGTACAGTCACCCAATCAGTGACACCCCTTAGAGAGTACAGAGTAGGACACCCCTTCTGAAGACATTAAAGTCTGGCGTTCTTGTAACAATAACTAAGCTGCCTGGCCTTTGAATTGGCACCCCAGTTTGAGAACTGGGCCAGGGAATCTGATGAGATACAATGTATAGGGCCCCGATTTGATTGTGCGCCATGAAGACCACGTGGGGTGTCTTTGAGCTTGTCTGAGGAGAGTTACCTCGCTGTAACAGAGTCTCTCAAATCCAGGCCTTAGGGTGGCTTTGTGAGGGAGGCAGAGCGCAAAGGAATTCTTTGAATTCTTCTATAATCAAATCTCCGGAGAACTCTAAAATGAGTCAGCCGTGCACAAAGTCGCTGTTTGCCTCCAATTGAATTATGGTGCGGCTCCAATGTATTTGGATTAAATTATAACTGTATAAGAGCACAAGATGTTCCTAGGTCTTGAGGAATTCGTTGTTCAGACTCAGTATTGTCCCTTTTCTTAGCTGCTTTCCCCATAAACAATGTTGAAGCTACTGGGCTTCAAGCCTGCCTGTGGCAGAACCTCCCGGTTTCCCATGCACTTCTAGCTGCAGGGTTCTGTACTGGGTGACACAGGGGGTCTGTGGGCTGCTTATGGCTGTGCTAGCCTTAGACTAGAGTCGTGATGAAGGCCATCCAGCCTCTCATCCCGTCTTAAGGACTCAGCCTTCAAAGCCCCTCAGCTATTGTCTGACTCCTGAGCTATCAGTGGGACCCACATGTATAGGGGAAATTACGACCCCTCACAATTGCTAGCACTTCTCCATTCTATTTTGTCTTATGAAGATGGGATTGTAAGCATTTCTTCCTCACTGAGTTATTGATTAGTCATATGCTCAGACTCTCCCCTGGGCATATTATTAAACTTGTGTATCTTGTCTTTGTTTACCTGTCTGTAGTCAGTTCATCCTTTCAGATGGGACAGGAGAATTTTCCCTTCATGCCTCTGACTCCCTGAGGTCCAGAGCTCTACCCACAGAGACTGGATGTTCCCTGAGTTTTCTGGGGGAGCATCTGCCTTTTGTCTTGGAGGTTCTCCAGTGTTTAGTCTTGAGACATAGAAGGTCAGTTCTTCTCTTTCACATGTCCTCTCTTGAGCGTAAAGAACTGAGAAAAGCCAACACTGTGCAATAATTTAAGGTTGCTGGCTAACATATTACACAGAGAAGCAACTGACCAGAACCGAGAGAAGGGCCCGGGATTGTGGAAAAGGGCAACTCTCATGCACACAATGCTAAATTATGGATAGGCTGTATATACTAAAAGGGACAAGACAAAGGGAGTCACAGTTCCAAGCTATCAAACAAAAGGCCTACCCAGGCTTGATGATATACACCTCCAATAGTAGCATCCATGAGGGCAGATAACTTCATCTTTTCTGCTCACATTTTACTGTCCAAAGAAAGTCACACAGCCAAGTGTAGTCATTTGAATGTAAATGTCTGTTCCAGGCTTGTGTGTTGGATGTTTGTCCTTAGGTCATAGGGGGTGGAATTTCAGAAGGTGGTGGAAACTCCAGGAGCTGTGCCCAGATGGAGGAAGCTGTCCTCAAGTCTCCTCATTCCCTTCCTGTTGCTGCGATGAAACACTCTGACCAAAAGCAACATAGGGGAGGAAGGGGTGTAATTCTTCCTTTTAAGTTGCTCTGTCAGGTGTCCTGTCAAGTGGAAAGCAAGCTCATTGATGTAGGAAAGATGACATGAATGAGACATGACAAGTAGCCACTGTGAGTCCCCTGACTGTTACCAGTATATAATACTCCCAGGAACAAAAAAAGTATTTGGGGATAAAATTATCACTGACCACACTTGTCCTACTGAGCTGTGGACAACACATATGCCTGATACAAGACCTTAAGAAAGAATCCTAGCTGGATGTAGAGGCACATCACTTTAATCCCAGCACTCAGGAGGCAGAAGCAAACAAATGAGACTAGCCTGGGCTACTGTTTCAAGATATTCAATCACACTATGGACTCCGAGTTCGTGTTCACATTAATTAAATAAAATCAACCTTGGGTCAGGAGGCAGAGCCAGCAACTAGTTGACAGAAAGAAATTATAGAGGGTCCGAGGGAGTCTGGAGGATAGATAGAGAGATGCACATAGAGAGATGCAGGAAGTAGTAGGGAGGGACTTGGAGTGTGGTGGTCTTTTTCGGTTTGGTGGAGAAGGACGATTTCTCTCTGAGACACTGGTCAAGAGGGAAGGTCAGCTAGCTGCTCTTCAACCTCTGAGCTAGCAGGCTTTCACCCCAGCTTCTGACTCCTAAGTCTTATTGACAAATAGAACACTAGAGATTTAGTTAATTTGGTGGCAGATCGAAGGGGACATACAAGTCCGGCCTGGCTGCTGGACCAGTAACTGTAGAGCCACAATTACTGGCTAAAATAGCAGTAGACTCAGGTGTAGCCACCAAGCTGGAGGGGGGAAAGGAGTCTATGTAGTGAGTTCTAGACCAGACAGGGATACAGGGATTCCTTGTCTCAAAAAACCAAAACCAAACACACAAATCACCACTCCCACTATCAACAGCAGCAAAACTAGACTGAAATTTAATAAAGCATAGATCCAGAACAAGTCACTTCATCTCTCTAAACATTTTGTGGAGGCTAAATAAATGAATAAATTGCATCATGATTTCCCACCCTTTCATGATAATGCATTTTGATCCATACCAATTTTCCGAATCATGGCTCTTGTGCTCCTTGGAGCAGCACTATCCCGAGGGTGCGCATTCAGCATCATAGTCATTATTGTAAGCAAACACTCTATCTGACGGTAACTCCGAGGAAAGTGTGAATGACAGCACTTTTCTCCTGGGATTGCTAATTAACACGTGAACGTATCTGTACTGGCTCACAGAGATATGGGGCAGACATTCTAGCTTTACAGCGTGTTCTTTCTAGAGTTATGGAATGCATACCACAGACAGAAACAATGAGACTGATACTAATCTCGCTGGTGTTATAGATTATAATCACCTGTTTATCTGTGTGTCTGTCTGACTTAGGGATGTCTCCCTAACTTCTGTTACACTGGGACTTAATACATTATCCATTATGTTTTAGGTAACTGATAGAAAGATTTGCTTGTCTATTTGTTTATTTCAGGTGATCCCAGGACCTTGCACATGCTAGAAGCCTGATGCTGAGCTATACTCGGCCCTGAAAAGCTTCTAAAAGCTCGTTATTGTCTGTCAATCAAGCCCATACATACATTTTGAAATAAATGTTGTTTATACACATGAGCAAATCATATTACATGTTTAGCTTACAGATAATGCTTCATTTTGGATACATTAGAATTCCTTGAGTTTTATTTTTCTTAACCCTCCAGCGATTTCTACTCCTGTTCAGATCTGTGGACAGAAAATACACAGGCAACTCCATCCTATAGTACAAGAACTAATATCACACATTTAGTTCATCTCTGTTTCCAATCCAATGATATTTCTCACTTAGGAACTGGCTTTAGTTGCCCAGCAAATTTCCCACTAGGGGTGGTAATCAGTCATTAAATAAAATAAGGTCATAAAATACCCAACTGTTAGACAGGACTTGAATTCAGATCTGCAGACGGCTCTGCCCTGGGTTAAAGAAAATAGTTTAATTTTGAAAACCAGAATATGTTCCCATCCTTTCCCAGATCCTGTGAGTGTCTTTACATAATAAATATACCCAACTGCATTGTTTACTTGTCTCATGGCTGATAGTAGCAACGTAAGGAGGGGGCAGTTTATTTGGGCTCACAGTTCTGGGGGATACTGTCTATCAAGGCAGGGAAGGTGCAGTGCCCTGAGTAGGAGAAGGTTGGTCATGTTGCATCCACAGTCAGAAAGCAGAGAGATGTGTGCGTTTTTTCAGCCCAAGTGTTAAGTAGGGAGTGTAACTCCTGTCACCTGAAGCCCGGAACCCCAGCCCACAGACTGATGGCATCCACACTTAGGCAAGAGCTTTTCACTTCACTTGATCTATCTAGGAATCTCCCACAGACTCATCCCAGAGCTCGCCAGCACTAGAGCTCTCCAAGCTGATGATTGGTACTAACCATTATGCCCGCTGGTGGGAATTTTCTTGTGTGTACCCTGGGCTAACCTCAAACTCACAATCCTCCTGCTTTGGCCTCCTGAGTAGCTGGGACTAGAGGGGTTCCCTGTGTCCCTCAGCTGGACTCTTCTGTTTTGAAAACTCTTGCCAATGTTTCTCATGTCTGGGGATTTTTGTTTACTTCAAATGCACATGAAAGCAAAGAATACAAAGGAATCATTTTAAAGCATGTGTGTGTATGAAAATTCACAACAGAAGGATTCTAAGAGAATTCTCATAAGGAGAAATTGTGGGAGACTTTGTAGAAGAATACGGTGCTCATGAAACAAAGGGAAATGCATGTATTTTTGAACAATTGTTTCACTTCTCTGTCCTCAATTGACTCAGAGTGTTGGCTTCGTCACAACTTTACTGCACAATCTAAACTGAAAAATACAATACAAATGGATCCCTCACTCTGTTCACAGGGGAGGTAGGACAGGTCAGCCCTCTATCTTTATGTTGACCAAGATTTCTGTCCCTTCTAGTTCCACAGCTGTTCAGTCCCAAAGAAATACACAGAGGTCTACATTAATCATAAACT
>LOJH01013581.1:0-24725 GCA_001685095.1 Ellobius talpinus
TGGATGCTCACCTTCCTAGACCTCGATGGAGCGGGGAGGTCCTTGGACTTCCCATAGCGCAGGGAACTCTGACTGCTCTTTGGATTGGAGAGGAAGGGGGAGGGAGAGTGGGGGGAGGGGGAGGGAAATTGGAGGAGTTGGAAATTTTTATATAAAAAATTTTATAAATGAGATTTTTTAACATGTCTGATACTGAGTTAATTTTTGGTCATAAACCTTCAGAAACCTTTTATTTTCAAAATTTTCATGACCATCACATTTAGTTACTCACTTTAGTCTTAAAAGCAGAAATTTAGAACATAGGCTTGGTATTGGCTAGTTTCTGTATGAAACATATGCTTTATGATGAGTTTATCTCTAAATGCTGACTAATTCTGTAAGAGACAGTTTCTCTCTAATCAGCAACCTCCTAGATGCCAGAGTGCCAAAAAATATAGAATATAGTTACTATAAAGATAATCATTACTCCCATTTACATTTTTTCTTTTGCCACACTTAAATATTGTTTGTGTTTGGTTTTTTGTTGTTTTTGAGGAAGCTTTTCTCTCTGTGTAACAACAGCCCTGGCTGTCCTGGAACTCTGTAGACCAGGCTGACCTGGAACTCACAGAAATACACCTGTCTCTGCCTCCCCAGTGCTAGGATTAAAGGTGTGCACCACCACTGCCAAGAAAATATTGTTGTTTTGGATCTCAGACATGTTCCAATCACCAAATACCATTCAGAAAACCTATGTAGACATTCTATTTTATATGCTTATATTTCTTCTGTTCTTTCTGCTGCCTCAATTGTCCTTCTTTTACTATTTTCTTTTTGAAACACTTATTTTAGAAAAAAATGAAGGGAAATGCTACTGGCAACCAATTTTTGAACATCTTTTTTGTGAGATTATGAATTCTCATTTACACCTGAAGGATACTTTAAATAGATATAAAAATCATACTTGAGAGTATTTTTTTAAGTTCTTGAAAAATATACCACTTCCATCTGGTATTGATACTTTCATATAGGAAATCTTCTGAAAGTAGAATTGGGTATTTCCATACAGGTAATCTATCATTTCTCTCTGTCTCACCTTTTTCTTTCTTTATTACTCCTCAGAAATTCCACTATGATCTATCTCAATATGTATTTTTGCCCTTAGAAGGGTAATTTTTTAAGGCTTGCTCAGCTTCTTGATAGCTTTTATCCATTCTTTCTTTTTGTTGAAGTTTTTTCAATTATGTGCATTTGTGTGTACATGTGTGAGTATACATCTTGGTATGTGTATTATGCGCTTGGAGGTACCCATGGAGTCCAGAAGTGAGCATCAAATTCCCTGGAGCTGAATTTAGAGGAAGTTATAAGTCACAAAACCATGGGCGTTGGTAACTATACTCAAGACCCTTACAACAGTAATAATAGTCATTCTTAATCACTGAGCCATCTCTCTGGCCCTTAACCATCATTTCTTTAAGTGCTTAAGTACCACATCCTCTTTGTTAAGATCAAACCCAGGGACTTTGCACGTGTTAGGCAAGTGCTCTTCCACTAAGCCCCAGCCCCAGCCCATTTCCTTCTAATTCTAAGACTCCAATGATATCAGTGTCTTATTTTTGTTATAATCCCATAGATACTGAGCCTCTGTTTTTCCCCCTTGGTCTCTTTTGTTTCTGTTCTTAGGATTGAGAAAATTCCATTGGCCTATCCTTAGGTTTACTGATTCACTAAATAATTGAAACTATGTAACAGGCATTTAATTTCTATTATTGTATTTTTTGGTTCTGTGATGTCTATTTGATTATTTTACGTAGCTTCTATTTTGTTGCTGGGAATGTCTTGCTTTTCATGTTTCAAGAGAGCTTTAGTTATTTGTTGGAACATTTAAGATTATTAGTTTAAAATCTGTGTCAGACAATTCCAACATCTGATTCATCTTAACACCAACATCTATTCATCATTTTTTCTCATGTAAGTTTTTATTTTCCTCATTGTTATTACGAGGGCCAAAGAGATGGATCAGCAGCTAAAGCAGTGGCTCTCAACCTTCCTAATGCTGCAACCTTTTAATGCAGTTCCTCATGTTGTGGTTATAACCACAAAATTATTTTCATTGCTACTTCATAACCGTAATTTTTCTATTGTTATGAATTGTGATGTAAATATTTTTGGAGGTAGAGGTTTGCCAAAGAGGTTGTGATCCACAGATTGAGAACCCTTGAAAGCTTAATATGAACTTGAACAAAAAAAGAACCCTTGAGCTAAAGGCCGCTGTTGCCAGCCTAATGACCTGAGTTCAAGCCCCTCAAACCCACATTGTGGAAGGAGAGAATGAACTCCTAAAAGTTGTTCTTTGACCTCTATATTATGACATGGCACGTGATTTTGCACACACACCTATGTAAAACTAATAAGCATTTTCTAATATAATATTTTATTGGTTAGTTGGGAGTTTTGCACAAAGTACCCCAATCACATTCATGTCCCAGTCTTCCTAGGTCCACCCCACCCTTGTGGCTCCCCCCAAAAGAAGAAAAAATTGAAAAAAAAGATAAAAATTATACCAAGTCCAATTTGCATTGTCTATATACTCACTGGATCATGGTCAAACTCCCAGTGGCCAGCCCCTTAAAGAAAACTGAACCCTTTCTGACCCCCGCCCCTGCCAGAAGCCATCAACTGTGAAGAGCTACACTTCAGCATCCCTATCATACTTTTTATGAATTTTCAAGGGTTTCCTGTCTAAACTGTTTCTTTTGGGGGAGTTGAGAATGGTGGGGAGAGAAGTTGTCACAGAAGCCATCTATGTCCCTCTTTCTCAATTGTGAGCCTGCAGGCATACATACCACTGCAAAAGAAGCTTCCTTGTCCTTTACAGTCAGTGGGGGCACAGGTCATAGACTTCCACATGGTCTCCAGCAGCAGCCACAGACCACAGACATCGACATTGCCTCAGGGGGCAGCCCAGATCACAGACATCCACATGACCTTCAGGGGGTAATATGGGTCACAGACACCCGGACAAAGCAGAACCATGGACACCAACATGGCCCTTGGTGGCAGCACAGAACAGGGATGTCAACACGGTCTCAGGCAGCAGCACAGGTCACACAGATCAAGATGGATCTTGAGCATCAACATGGCCTGGAGTGGCAGCACAGGACATGGACAGCAACATGGACTCTGTGGGCAGCAAAGAGCATGGAGGTTTTTCAAGGAGTCCCAATGCAGAAAATTAACCATTCTCTATCTCGGACATTCATTGTTGTTCAGTGCCAGGGTAGAATGGGTAGCCCGGTCAAGGGCAAAGCCTGCAAGAGCTCCAGCTGCTGCACACAACTCTGCTGGCCTCACTCAGCAACAGCATGTTCCTGTCCACCACAGCCTTCTTACACACCTGCCACAGCCAACACATCTCTAGTTCGCCTTTCTCCATTGAGCACCGGGTGCTCCATTCCTCCTTCTTTCCCATGTCTCCATCGCATATTTCTTCATTAAAGTGACATTGCAAGCTGCAGTGTGCTACACAGTGTGTGTGAATGTATATGTGTGTGTATGTGTGTGTGTTTGTGTGTGTGTGTTTTGCTCAAACAGCATTACGTGCAAATCCTCATTGCAATGGGTTATTGTTCTGCTACAAGGCTTCTGGCTTCTGAAGCACCATAAATACTGGACTATCACTGAGACTCATCTGCTGTTGCCCAGGCATCCAGGGGCAGGATCCATGAGCGCTCTAGGCTGCCACACACCTCCCCACCCCTGCCACCCGCTCTACCATTGTGCTTGCAGCAGTGCCTTCCCCTCCTCCTAGTAGGGCCAGCAGCACCGACTATGCCAGTGGAGGCTCCATGCTGTGGGCCAGCATATTCTTTGTCTGCTGGCCATGCGCTCCCATATGGATTGCTTATTATACTTTTTGCCCAGGCATCTGTAGTTTTGCCATTCTCGGCTGTGTGCACTTGTCTTTGTGTTGGAGGAAAGAGGTCACTTGTTGGTTCCCAGCCACCCAGCTAGCTTAGCCCTGAAATAACCACACAGAAACTGTATTCATTAAATCACTGATTGGCCCATTAGCTCCAGCTTCTTATTGGCTAACTCCTACATCTTAATTTAACCCATCTCTATTAATCTGTGTATCGCCACGTGATAGTGGCTTACCAGCAAAGTTTTGGCATGTCTGACTCTGGCAGCTGCTCCATGGCTTCTCTCTGACTCCGCCCTTCTTTCTCCCAGCATTCAGCCTAGCNTAACTCCTACATCTTAATTTAACCCATCTCTATTAATCTGTGTATCGCCACGTGATAGTGGCTTACCAGCAAAGTTTTGGCATGTCTGACTCTGGCAGCTGCTCCATGGCTTCTCTCTGACTCCGCCCTTCTTTCTCCCAGCATTCAGCCTAGCTTTCCCTGCCTACCTAAGTCCTGCCTTGCTATAGGTCCAAAGCAGTTTCTTTATTCATTAACGATAATCACAGCACACAGAGGGGACTCCCATATCACCTCTGCTCTGCCATCTTTCCTTTCAATTTCATAAATCTACTTTTTAAAGCATCTCCCTATCATATCTGCCTTTTTAAAAAGTTGTTCCACAGATACTGTAGGTTTTGTTGACTCTTTCTCAAAGCAGGGCAGCACTTAAACTCTGGTTTGGGTTCCAGCAGCCCCGGCTCCTCCATAACTGCAGGGCTAATGGAGAGGGCAGGAGGGGACACTGGCTTGGGAGAAGCATCTCTCATCCATGCACTGAGCCTTGCATGGCTGCTGCAGGTCATCAACTTTGGCCTGGTGCAGGATACCTGAGGCCAAGGAGTGCAGGAGAGACACGCCTCCACCAGGGCCATCTTGGCTCTGCCCTCTAATAAGTCTTTTAAAATGTTTATTTTAAAATTTTTATTGTGTTCTAGACATGTATTATTCAGGGAGTTCTTGTTCATATTTAAAGCCTTTGTTTAAGCAGTAGTCACTCTACATGTGACAAATGGATCTTGGACTATGCCTATGGACCCTGATTCCAGTGACAAATTTGAGAGCCTCTGAAAGCTATTTTCGCAGACTGATTTATATAGCGCTGCAGGGGCTCCCACGGGTTTCTTATAGTGATGCTAAGTGGGCACAAGGAGTTTCCCCAGGCCACTAAATGAGAATGAAGATTACTTCCTGAACCTACCCACATTGTGTAGATGCTCCCTCTTTAGTGCTCCCAGAGCTAAACCAGTTGCTTTCTCTTGCAGGGAATGGGAGTAGCAGTGCCAAGGACATTACTTCTCTTGGCCCCTTCTTGTTTGCAAATCTTTGAACTGATTTTGCCTTTTGATGCAGCCACATTGTTGTAGAATTTCCACTGGGATTCCTGTACCACCCTGGGAAAGACAAATTCCATCTGGCTGCCCTCTGTTGCTAGAATGGAATCAGTAAACACTGGGCCTGTGAATCCTTCTTCTGGGCTGGAAGTCATAGAACGTCTTTCTAATATTTTCCCATTCTTAAGTACCAGTGAGTCCAGCTTTGTTTTTTTGCTTCTCAGAGTTCTCATTGGATTAAGCCTGGTATTATTTCCTGAGTTTCTCTCACCATGGAGTGTAAACCATTGTCCCTGGGTCCCTCTAATGGCTTATCTTGGACTGGTTTCTACCAGTTGCTGTTTCTTTGGATACTGAGTGACATATTCCCATTTCTTCATGTGTCTTTTTATTGTCTTTGACCTTGTGGAGTATACAGATTGTTGATTTCTTATTCTAGTGTGCAGATAAATCACTAGTTAGCAATATAAAGTTCATAGGAATTTGTTTTATGCTTTACATGTGTGTACATTGTGTGTGTATACATGTATGTGGAGGTCAGAAGTCAATGCCAGGTGTCTTCCTCAGTCACTCTCCATCTTATTTTCTGAGACAGAGCTTTACAGTGAACCTGAAACGCACCTAATTTAACTAGACGGGCTAGCTTGCAAGGCCCAGAGACCTGCAAGTCTTCACAGGGGTTACAGATGCACACTGCCATGCTCAGATTTTTACATGGGTGCAAGGGATCAAAACTCAGGTCCTCGGGTTGCATAGCAAGTGCTTACCAATGGACTTACTTTACTCCCAACAGCCTGCTCTTAGACCTTTTAATGGGAGGTCTGTTCCAGGAATTTGCCTTTAGTTTCAGGGCAAGTCCTTTCATCCTTGGACAGTAGTTGCTCCAACCAAAAGCCTTCTGAGTTTCAATGGGAAGTTTGAAATGTTTACCCTTTTAGCTGGTAATACTCAAACACTAAATTCTGTCTTCTCTAAAGCAGGTATAGGCTGAAAGCCCTGTGCAGGACTTGCAACCTTCTAGCTATTGCTTTCTTCCAAGTCCTTAGAGTCCTTCCATGCCCACAAAGCCCAGGATCAGTCAAGGATTTTAGGTCTCCCTATGGCTCCATTTCTACCAGACTTCCCTTCCCAACTTCTGGCAGCTCAGACCAGCCCAATCTCTATCTTCTGACAGTGCAGAAGGAAGAAATGTGAATTTCTCATTAAGGTGAAGCCATTCTGTGATCCAAGAACTGTGTATACAGATACAAGGACCTGTGGTAGACACAGGGCAAATGATACATGGTTGTGGCTTTCAACGGGCTACAGTCTCTTCTGTCTGTTATCCTTCAGTCTCCAAAGCATTCAAATAACTTGTTTTATTTCAAATAGTACTTTAAACTATTTTCTCTAGGGTTTATAATTATTTCCTGTGGGAAGCTTAGGCTGATATAAGATATGTTGTTCTTCCTGGGACCAGATCTTGCCCTTTTCTCCTATTTTCAATACCAGCCTCATCATTTGAGCTGTTCTATTGGAATAAACACCTTCTGGGCTTCTTTGTCTCTAACTGCTCTTCTAAGCCATGCTTATAACCACCACCAGAATGGATTGTTTCTAAAGCTAAAAGCCGATCTCCCTTCCTAATTGTCAGTGTCTTTCCTTCCCAATATGTAAGCATCAGATATTTTGGTACCGTATTCAACACCTGACACATAAGATCACAGTTTGAAGGTTTTAATTTACACTCTTTGCCTCCAGTTCTAGATCTGTTGTGGTGGTGAGCGCATGGTGCAGGTTCCACTCACCTGATAGTAGACAGGAAGCAGAGAAAGAGTGCCAGCCTGAGACAAGATAATGGCTACACAAGAACACACCCACAGTGATTCACTCTCTCCACTTGAACTCAACACTGAAAGTTTTTATAACTTCCTAAATAGCATAAATTAGGAACCAAGCCTTCAACAATGATCCTATCAGACATATTTGATGGTCAAGTTTTAACAACAGCACAATGTCAAAATTCTAAGGCATGGTTGGACATGGTGACTCATGTCTTTATTCCCAGCACTCGATAGAGAGGCAGGTGAATCTCTGTGAGTTCGAAGCCAGCCTGGTCTACATAGTGAGTTCTGGGACAGTCAGGGCTACATAATGAGATCCTGTCTCAAAAACAAGACAAAACAGTTCTATACCATGTGTCTCTTAAGCTTTATAGTTAGTTGGGTTGGGCACTTGCTTATCCCTTCAGGCATCTATCCTCACACCATACTGGATTATCTGCATTTTCTCTATCGTGCTTCATCTTGTTTTCTTTGTGCTTTTGTGCTCTTCTTTATTTAGGATTTAAAATAAAAAAGACAATTGGAGAAAATATACTTTGATAATAAGGATAATAGGTAGCATTTATATTTTACCAATGTGTTGGGGCTTTGTATTCTGCCTTCTCTCTAATAGTAAAACAAAAATGATAATTGAAGAAAATCTGTGATCATAATGACAATAGATAACATTTATTGAGTGCCTTCGGTGTGCCAGTACTACAGGAGATGCTTTCAAATTATTTTCTCATTTCATCCTCACAACAACCTTGCAAAGTAAGTACCTTTCTAATCCTCGCATCACAATCGACAAAACTGTGGCTCAGCAATTGAAAGTGTCAATGGAAGGCTATTCTAGAGTCAAATCATGTCCCACTATCTTCCACTTAAGCAAAGTGTATATATGGAGTTTAGAAATAAAAAAAGAACTGAGATTGCTCTTGAGAACTGAACTGTTGAATTAATATAAGATGAATATTAACAAAAATCTGCAATGGCACCTTAATAAGGCATAACGGCTCCCTTGGCAGCAAGAACTTGACTGTAAACTGATGGAAGCTATTGGTGTGTCTAAAGAAATAATACATCAAATAGAAAGGGAGCTGGTCAACCATAGATGGATCCACAGAACAAAAGACAAATACAAGCAAATGCACTCCAGATGCTTTCCAAATAATATAGTTACCCGGCCTAAGGACCTATCCAGGACACCCCACATATTTTAGAAGACCTTTTAAAATTTCTTGGCTAGATTGTTTTATATAAATAACGTAACCATAATATCCCTTGATTTTCTATCATGCCCAACAAACAAGTTTCTCACTATAACTTTGATTTCTTTTACTCTTTGCAAGCATGGAAGAGGGTTTGCAGTTACGGTTTAAACAGGGCTGTTACAGTTGAAGGGGCAGTCAGCATAAGACAACATGTACACAATGACATCATGGCTACCATGACAGAGAAAACAGGTGGCCATACCTACATGATACTATAGAGCCACTTTATTAAGCAGCCTGAAGTCTTCCTTTTTCGTCTCTAGAGCACTTGTTATGGGTGAGAAATCTATTGTTGAAGTCAGTTGATTTAGGGATTTCTTTTATGTTTGGAAACATGGCATGAGATAGATTCCAAAGTCTTTAATCAAGGGGACTGGGATAGAATATGAGTGGGAAGAAGGTATTGGTAAACAGTGGCTGTGAAGAAGGGGTGGGGTGATATTCAAAATCATATGAGCCCCATATGCAATATTTTAATAGATTCTGAAGAAACTGGGACTGGACTTGATGAGTCAGTGATTTACTGGTTTTTTCTGAGGATCTGAATTCAGTTTTTAGGACCCACTTCAGATGGCTTTACCGACACCTGTAACTCCAGCCCCAGGGGATCCAACACACACACACACACACACACACACACACACACAAATAAGTAAAAATAAATCTGTCCTTAAGAAAAAACACAGGGAAAAGTAATTACATCACTGATGTATGTGATACGAGAAAGCAAGCGGCATGCTAAGCGAGCATCTGAACTATAACTTTGGCAGGAGACGGAAGGTTTGAAGAAGAGGCAGAGGAAATTTTGTGGGTCACAATGTATGTTAATCAAAATCAAAAGAGGATTTTATGTATGTTAATCTGAATCAAAAGAGGAAGAAACTCATGACCTGGTCAATGAAGAGGAAGTCCAGACTTGCTGAGTGTGAACATTCTATTGATAAGAAACTTTCTACGGGCATTGCCCAGGTGCCCCAGCCTCATATCCTGCTCTTCACCCATAAATTATATGATCAGGTACCCTTGACAACTGGACTTTGACTGACGGAAATACTGATGGGAAATGAAGTAAAAAAATGAGGTATCCCCACCTTTGGGGGGACTTTCTGGCAGTGGCAACATCATCCTTCAGAATTTCAGCTTCCTGGTGGCCATCAGCATGACCGCAGGTTCTATCACCCTGCCTTGGCTTTACCTCTTCCCATGCACTTTTCTAGAATCAGCAGTCACTCAGGCTGCAGACCCCAGCTCCATACTATGTGGCCATTCCTTGTTTGGTTCCTCGGCATCTCTATAACCTGTAATACCAAATTGCTAGACTTAAGTATTCTAAGCGGTTTATTTTTCTCACACTGACATCAATATTTGACCGTGATTGATCTGTACCTTTTCATGTTAGACTGAATATTGTGTTTTGGCCAAGAATTCCTCTTACATGAGTTAGTCCTGGGCTAAGTTTTGGTTTAATATGGAATATATAATTCAACATCAAGTTACTATACATAGTGCTTTTTCAAGTATCTGTTTAGAAATCTATTTAGATATCAAGATAGTCTCCCAGTAAGCATTTATTAAAAACATGGATCATGTTCTGGAAGTTTAATAAGGGTCTTACTATGATATCAAAAACTGGAAGTGTTCTTGGTTCAAGAAGAACCATCATCTATTTTGAGATTCAGATGATTTTAAAAATATATTCCACTACCCAATACATTTAAATTGTCATATCTTCATTCATGTCCTAAAATAGGTGCCACACAAAAGCAGACCTTATACTTAGTTTTGAACTATTTTAAGACAATCTTTTTAGCCAAGGCTGGCCTAGAACTTGTGACCCTCCCACCTCAGGCTTCATTTGATTTTGATTCATTTTTCCCATTCCATCACTTTATTGTCTTTGAGACTGAGACAGAGTCTCATTCTCTTGTTCAAGCTCAGGTATTCTTAGGTGACCTTGAACTCTCAATGATCCTCCTATCTCAACTTCGTGAATGTTGTAATTACAGGGGCTAGCCACCATTCCCGCCGTTACATCATACTTCCTGATCCTTTTCTATCCTCTTGATTTTAGACCTCACCCCTGATCTCCTTTTAGCTTTATTTTGATTTTTCTGGCCTTAATGTTTTCATGTCCTCACTGGTCACATTCTGGTTATGGTGCCTTGAAGAGATTTACATAACTTGTAACTCCACCATTTTATTTAGCCTGTATTCTATGCTACTTGGTCACCTCATTCAGTGTCCTATGGGTGGTGCTCCACTTGATTTTTCTCCAAGTTCTAAGTATGAGATCATTTCTGGTAGGAGGGGGCATCTAAGACATCTGTAGAAAGGAGGAATTCAGCCCTGAATGGCCATATGCTTTTTATTTCTGATGCAGCATCTCTTTAGGGAGTCATTCCTCCTAAATTAGTTCATGAGATCCAGATGGGGAAATCATCCCACCTGCCACATTCACAGCATAGTAAATGACCTAACTAACCAGACTGGTTAGATAATTTCTTCAGCGTATCAATGAGGAATTTCGTTGGCCGGGCTATTGTTAGACATTCTAGATTAATAACTGATAGCTTTACTGAAATTGCTGGAAAGACATGCGTACAGCTGCCACTTGTACTCCGGAACATTCCTGCATGTCCTCCAGCACTTATTAGCTAGACTTCTGGCGCGGGCAGTCAAGAGGGGCTGGAATGTAGGACTCAAATTCTTCCTTCTCAGATTTTACTTTAGGGAGAAAAGGAGGAAAACAGGCCACAGTATTTTATATTTGGCCATACTAGGTTAAGTCATGGGGTTTCTAGAGATGAAGTTATGGCAAAGTATAACTTTTTGGCCTTTTCTGGCTTCTCTACCATGGTACATAAATTCCTGGAAGATCACAAGAAGTTAGATCTGTCTGAGTTACATGCATGGGATCTGGAACACACTGGTTTTCTGTCTTCCTGGGTACTCTTGAGAGCTGAGCTCCCTGAAAATAGGCAAGGGCTTGGGATCAGAAGTCACATAGGGTATTTTATTTAAGAACTAGGGGCATAGGACACATACACCAACTGAGTGGTAGTCACAATCCATGCTACTGGGTCAAAGGTAAATTTTTCTAATCTTTGGACTCCAATTCTTTGGATCTGAGGGAGCAGTAGAGTACAAAGGGTTTGTGCATGTGTGTGTGTGTGTGTGTGTGTGTGCGCGCGTGCTCGCGTGTGTGAGTGTCATAGGCCTGTTTTCCAGCTCTACCGCAGCCACTTCCTAGTTGGGTGATCCTGAGTTACTTGACTTCTCTGAGTCTATTTCTCCAACTCTACAATGAAGACTGTGCTCTGTAAAGTTGCCTGTAACGAGTAAATATGATATCAATGCCTATGGTTAAAGTAACCACAACAGCTCTCTGATACACATCTCTGCTACTCTTGCCCCCTACCACCCACTCCCTGTGCAACAACTAGAAAGTAAAATGCTAAAGTGACACACAATTTCTGTGCAGAAGCAATATTAGCACTTGATATTTGGTGGTATGATTTGACAGTACACTTTGATGAGTTTTGACAGACATTGAGACTTTAGAAAACATCGCTGCCATCAAGACACAGAACATTTTCATTATCTCCCCTAGTTCCTCGTTCTTAGTTACCACCTTAGTTACCTGATTCCAGCCCACAGCCACAGTCGCTTTTTGTACAGAGAACCCGGATCTCTTGTATTTCATGCCCCATGATGACTCTCCATCCCTCAGGAAATTAAATCTAAATTCATCACTGTGCTCTCCGAATGCCCTTTGTGTTCTTAATCTTCACACCTCACATCATTCAAACCTTATCACTTACTTCCTTCTAGCCGAGTTGGCCTCCTTTGTGTTCACAAAACTTGTCAATTCTCACCTTAAGAACTTTGTTGTTTCCTGTTTGGAATCTTCTTCCCTCAAATATAATCGTATCTCTTGTCTTCTTTTAAGCCTCAGTCTTTTTTTAAAACAAAAACAAAACCTCTCTCAGAGCAGTCTTTCTAACAATGATTTTTAAAAATGCACTCTACTGATTTCCCCTTGTTTCTTGAGGGGTTCCTAAGAAAATAGCCCTCCTTTTTTATTCACTCACAGGCATATATGTCTGTTTCACTCACTGAACTTTAGTTGCCAAGATAGGAAGGTCAAAAATGATTCATTTTCCATTGTATTACAGTACCTAGTTTATAGCAAGCACTCAATAAGCATTTTGAATGATTACAGACTCTTATCTGGAATACAAAATATGTGCAATAAATATTGCTTTCATTTATCAGCCGCATCTCCCCTTCTTTAAGATGATAAATGCCATGTATGAAAAACTCGCAGTTAACATCATATTTAAGTGAAAGACTGATTTTTCTTCAAAAACCAGGAACAAGACAATGATGCTTGTTTTCACCATTTCTAATTATCATAATATTGCAAGTTCTAGCCAGATCATTTGGCAAGAAATAGGAGTAAAAGGCATCCAAATGGAAAGGAAGGAGTAAAATTATCTCTGTTCACAGATGACATGGTCTTATGTGTAGAATATACTAGAAATTTCAGAAAAAAACTGATAATGCTAATAAATATTTTCAGCCAAACTGCAAAATGGAAAATCAACATGTAGAAATGAGTTGTATTTTGTAGCAATGAACAATCACAGTAATAAACAGTCCAGAAAAGAAATTAAGAAATAGTTCTATTTACAGTAGCATCAAAAGGAATAAATATAACCATGGAAGCAAAGGACTTGTATGCTGAAAATTATGAAACACTGCTGAAAGAAATGAAAATGAGCATCAATAAATTGATGGGCAACTTGTGATCAAAAAACCTCAATATTAAGATGACAATAATATGCAAAGCTTTTCATAGAATCAATGCATTACCTGTCAAAAATTTCTCTTTGTCTTGTTACTTGTTTTATAGAAATAGAAAACTCATTTTACAATTCACATGAAATCTTAAGGGACCCCAAGGATCCAAAACATTCCTGAGGAAAAAAAGAAGGGTTGGAGGGCTAAGACTTCTTGATCTGGAAACTCCAAATCTATAGTAATCCAAATAGTTTGCTATTAACATAAGAACACACATATAAACCAATGGGATAGAATAGAAAGCCCAGAAATAAACTCTTGCATATGTGAACAACGTTTTATTTTTGAGTAAAATGAAAATTGCCATCTTTCAGCACTGAATACATTAGCTGTGAGTTTTTCATATATGGTTTTTTTTATCATGTTATGCAAACAAAAGCAGGGTCTTGGAAAGGATGCTAGTATTTATCTCAGGTGTGTTATATACCAGGCACTTTTAGGTATGCTAATGTATCATTAAGTAATTCAGCAAATATTTATTGGCTACTACTGTGTGCTCTAGACACTGAAATACATAGCAAAATGTATATTAAATTGGCAAAGGGCAGTCTTTTCAAAAACTGCCATAGGAAAAACTAGATTTCCACACTCGAAAGTTTACAGTTTACCAGTTTCAAAGTCTCCAATTAAAAAAAAATCCCCTACTTGATATTAAACAAAAAAAAGGAACTCAAAATGTGCTGGGTGGTGGTGGTGCATGCCTTTAATCCAAGCACTCGGGAAGCAGAAGTAAGCAGATCTCTGTGACTTCAAGGCCAGCCTGGGCTACAGAATAAGTTCCAGGACAGGCAGGGCTACACAGAGCAACCCTGTCTCTAAAACCAAAACAAAAAAATGAGCTCAAAATGGATTGGAGAACTAACATAACATCTAAAACTGTGAAACTCAGACAAAACATAAGAACATCTCTTTGTCAAGCAGTATTTAGCAGTGTCCTACAAATGACACCAAATGACTAGTAACAAAACAGCAAATAGATAAGACTTTCTCAAATTCAAACCCTTATTTTGAGACTCCTTTGTAGTCCAGGCTGGCTTGAATCTTGCAATCCTCTTGCTTCCCACTCCTCAGTACTGGAATTACAGTAGTGTGCTACTTTCCCCTTCATAAATTAAAATCTATTTGTATGCCAAAAAATACCAAGAAGAAAATGAGAGGATATATTGAGAGATAATACTCACAAATCCTATATCTGATAGAAATCAATAGCCAGACTTGCTAAAAAAAATTCTACAACTTAAAAACAAAAGTAATACCCTATGTGAAAATGAGCAATGAACTTCAGGAAACATTTCTCCAAAGTAAGATATACAACATGGCCATAAAAACACATGTAGCAATACTAAGCTTCAGTTATCACTTAAACAAAATAACAATCAAAATATGACACTACTTCATATCCATCTTTTAGTTATTTAAAAGAAAGAAATTCCTCTTGGGTACACCCTCACCTTCTTAGCTCCCTAACTTTGTGACATATTTTTTGAAAACCCATTGAGTCTAATCTGTGCTTTCCATGCACTCCCGGGTGTGCAGTTATCCACTGGTGTTTGGTCAGTCTACCAGGGGCCATACCCCCTAGAGAAAACTGTGTCTCCCTCTCAAAGAAACCATCAACTGTCATAACTCTTTATTTAGGGGCATGAACTGGGAACTCCTCCCTTGTTGGTGTTAGACTGTTTGATCTTCTGCAGACAAGCATGCCTGCTGGGATTCCTTGAAGGAAGCCATCCTGCCATACCCAGAAGACATTGTTTCACTCCAGTCTTCCCCAACCTTTGGCTATTAGGAACTTTCCATGATTCTTTCCCTTTTCCATGATTCTTCCTTAGACTTGAGGAGAAAGGATGGTTATAGATGTCCCTTTACGGCTGAGCCCTCCAAAGAATTCGTCTCTGCACTTTAACCAGTCATGAGTTTCTATGTTATCATCATCTACTGGTGATGTCTGAGTGCTGTGCTAACCTCTGCACATAGAGCTGTGGATTTAGAGGGCACTTCTAAACCGAGTTCATTTTTCAGAATAAGAGTAGTAAGTTCACTCCTGGTCGGTGAGCTCCCCACCCATGGGGTTTTTACCCAGATTTACCATACCAGACATGCATTTCTTCCTGTGGAGCCAGCCTTAAAATTAATCAGAAAGTGGTTGGTCACTACCATACCTTTTGTACCACTATTGAGCCCACGGTGTATCTTGCCAAGCTGGTCATTATTGTAATTTTCAACATTCACAGCTGGGTGAAAGGATTAATATTATCCCCAGAAGTCTAGGTAACACCTAACACCTTTCATTACTGTGGAAACTGGCTAGCAGGAAGGAAGCTTCCTAGTCAGTACCAATTTAATTTTTTCATGGCCTGTGACCAATTTACGTGGTGTCTTCAGCAACAGGGTCCTCCAATCAAGCTGTGGCTGGCAACCAAGAGCAGCAGCAATATCCTATACTGTCTTGGGAGGCCGTCTTCAGGACAACTCTTAGCAACAAGACAAGAGATGATGTCACACATGTGTTGCTGAGCCTTTGATATGCCAACCTGGGAGAAGCATCATCTCCCATGTAAGGCAACTCCAATTGAACACTTGTGTATGAACACACATGCATTCATATTTAAATAAATATGTGCATATATTTAAGGAAGTTTATACAATAATAGGGTTTCATGTGGCTCTTTAAAACATTTTTAGTGTTGGTTATTCTTCCTCTCATCTTCTGCCCTACCCTCTCATTAAAATGGACATGAAATCACAATTGCACTGCCTCCTGGGTAGCTAGAATTATGAACACAACAGTGTTGACCAGAAGATTTAGACAGAAGTCATTCGGTACATTATTTCTGTCATGTATTTTATAACTAAATAGTATTTAACTATACAGTATTTCTAAGCATATAATTTAGAATGTTGAGAGCTACACTTTATAAAAAATATCTATTATTTTTGGTTGTGAGCCTGTAATGGCTGAGCCTTCTCTCCAGCCCAAATCTATTACTTTTATCTTATGTGTATGGTGTGTATTTTGCCTGCATGGATGACTCTGTACCACATGCAGTATCCACTGAGGCTACGGAGGGTGTTGGATTCTCAGGAACTGATTACAATTATTAGCCACCATGTGTAACTAGGAACTGAACCTGGGTTCTCTGGTAGAACAGCAAATGCTGTTAACTGATGAGCTGTCACTCCAGTCTGCCTAGAGATTTTAATTTTAAGTAATAATTTATTGTTGCTTCCTCATGAGGAAACAGTTTCCCAAGGATTTTGACCTTTTCTGCTTGTTTATTTGCTATTATTATTTATACATCATTGGCTTACTTTTGGAAATGATCTTAAAGATAGAGAAAAAGTGCAACATTGTAGGACAAAGAAATTCCACTTTCTAAACCAAATTGCTGACATGTGCTACCAACCATGCTTACTTTACTGTGTGTGTCCTACAAGTCAGAACTTTCTGTGCAACATGGTCTTTTTAATTAGAAAGCAAATGCTAACATTTTCTATCACTTAACCTTTAGATTCTTTTCTGGGTTTGGTTAGTTGTCTATAATGTCCTTCATATGAAAAAAGAACCCATGTATATGCATGGATTACTTAGACTCCATTAGTAGTTTGCGCCATAGGCTCCATTAGTCTGTGCATTCCTCAGTCTTTCGTGGATCTCCTGACCTCAGATCTTTGAAGGTACAATGCCTTAGAGATGGAATTTTCTGATTTATCATTATTAGACTCAGAACATGCTTTTGGCAAGTGTATCACAGATATAATTGCTTTGTTTTTCTCATTGTACCCTATGATATGACTATAATTTTCATACTCTCATTAGTGATGATTTTCAGATTGATCTTGGTATTGAAAGTGGTATTGCTTGGGTTTTTTACATAATGTTTTTTTGCTTTGTATTTTAGTTCTTTGTGGATTAGCTGAGATTATGCTACTTACTAATAATTCCTCATTAAATTAGACTTTTCATTTGGAAAAAGAAAAACAACAGGACATAACAAGCATTGGCAAGGATGTGAAGAAATTGGAACCCTTGTGAATTACTAGTGGGCATATAAAATAAAATAGGTACTGTGGAATACAATTTTATGATTTTTAAACACAGAATTGCTACATTACCCTACTTTTCATTAACAAAAATATTCAAAATAATTGAAAGCAGAGACTCAAGATATTTGTAAATCCATGTTTATTGCAACACTATTCTTAATAACCCAAATTAGCAAACAACTCAGTTGTTCATAAATATGTGAGTGGATAGGTATATTATAATAAACACATGAGATAATTATTTTCACCTTTATGAATGAATTAAATTTTGATATATGCCATAACATAGATAGACATTAAAGGTTTCATTATGCTGTGAAGTAAGCCAGATACAAAGAACCAATACTATTTGATTATATTTCTAAGAGTCATAGATAATTAGTGAATCCAGAAGCAAAATAGAGACTAACATAAAATGGGAAAGAGGGGATTGATGAGCTATTGTTTACTGATTACAGAGTGTCTATAGGAAGGTCGCAAAAGCATTTTGGAAGTAAATGTTGCTGGGGTCCTCTTAATATCATGAATAGACTTAACAGTACTGAACTGTGTAAAAAGTAGTTTAAAAGGCAAATTTTATATAATAAATCACATCTGTATTGCTCATCACAGTAATACCTGAGTTTCCAACTTCAAAAATTATAAAAGTTGAAACATATACCATGCTAACACTAACCAAAGAAACTTGAAGTCCATATATTAACTTTATCAAAAGAAACTTAGAACAAGGACAGTTATCTGGGATGAAGAGAGTTCTACCTGACAATAAAGGGATCAGTTTTCCAAGAAGATATAAAATGCATATGTGTTTATAGAATGTCAAAATAAACAAGAAAAAACTAACTAGTGCAGGGAGAAAAAAATTCTACTATTATAGTTACAGACTTCTACTTTTGATAATTGATAGACCAAACAGGCAAAACACCAGTAAGGGTATAGTAAACCTGAAGAGCCATTAATCAATTGGGTATAGTTGACATCTACGGAGTACTTCATGCAGCAAGAGAAGAATATTATTCTTGAGCTTATAAGAATCATTCATCAATACAGGCCATATTAAGAGCCATAAAATTTAGCAATTTTTAAAAATAGATAACTGCCAAAGTATGTTCTCAGTACACAGTGGAATTAGGCTAGAAATCTGTAAATGGGAAGATCCTGAAAAATGTCAAAATATTTAGAGATTTAGGCACACATTTATAAATAACACAGCCAGTGAAGTCTCAATAGAAAATTTAAAAATGCTTTGATGTAAATAAAAACAAAAATATGACTTGTCACATTTTCTGATGCAGAGGTTTTCAAAGGCAAATTTATAGCATATATTGGATATATTAGAAGAGAAGATCTAAAATCAGTAATCAGCATATTATCAGTTCCACTTATAAAACAAGATAAAATAGAGCAATTTGAGATTAAATCAAGAACAAAAATATATCAAAATTAGTACAGAAAATCAAGAGCTTGAGAACAGGAAAATAATACACAAAATTAGCATAACAAAAGGCTGAGTTAAAAAAACACGTATGAGCAGTAAAATTGCAGTTAGGAACACCAAAAGAAGACACAGATTTCCAAAATGAGACATGAAAAGAAGATTAAGGATCATCATTACTGATCCCTTGGGTTATAATATAAATATTGGATCAATAATAATGTTCTAAGCTTAGTTTCAGTAGTTAATTCTTCCAAATGTTTAAAGAAGATGTTAATTCCCTGCAGTATTTTCTACAAAGTAAAATAAAAGGAACATATAACTTGTATAGCAGAGGTCCATGGATAATTACGAGAAAAGAGAACAAACACCACAGACCATTATATCTCATGAACATTAATGAAAATCCCCCATAAAATACTAGGAAATGAGATGCAAAATGTATGAAAGTAATTATGTCAATAGATACATTAAAATCTTTTTCATAAATTCAGCATTCCTTTACATCAAAAAATTCTCTCAACAAATTAAGAATTAAGGAACACTTCTTCAATTTGACAGATATCTATAAAACTTATAAGAGCTTACATCAGACTTAATTACTGAGAAACAGAATGCTTTCTCCACATGATAAGGAACAGAACAAGGACATGTCCTCTTACAACTCCAATTCGTCAGTGATCGGAGGCCTAGATAGTTTAATAAGAAAAGAAAGGAAATAAAATATGCATAGTTAGAAATAAAGAAACTCTTTGTTCATAAATGGCCTAATAGTTATGTGGAATACACTAAAAATTAATATTAAAAACAGAAAGGAGAAAATAGAATATGAAATTTAAAACACAATATAATTTACAGTAGCAGTGGAAAATGAAAAACAGTGATATCTACAACTTTAACAAAATGTGAACAGGATCAGCATGAAGAAAACTATAAAAATCAGATAAAAGAAAGCAAAGCTCAGAACAAATGGAAAAATGTTCATTGTTCATGGCTAGGAAAGCTTGTTAATATATAAATTATCTCCAACTTCATTTTTACATGCAATCTTGATCAAAATCCCTGCAACCTATTTTATAGATATCAGTAAAATGATGATAAAGTTTATATGAAAAATTCAAAAATCAGAATATCCAATGTAATATCAAAGAATAAAGTCACAATAGTTGAACTAGTGTGCATTTACTGAAAGAATAAGTAGCATAGACCAATGAAACAGAACAAACAACCCATAAAATAGGATCATGCAACATGAAACATTAGAAAAAGGGTGTTTTTCTCAAAAATGTTCTTTAACAATCAACTATCTACATGCCAAAATGACTCTCGAAAAAGGCCTTAGGTCTTTCATAAAAAGCGAACTTAAAGTAGAATATAGTCTAAATATAAAACTTCCAGAGAATAATGAGTAAGAAGAATCTATGTGACTTGAGGTTTGGCAATTCATCTTTAGATACATCACTGAAAGTGTAACTCACACAAAACAAGAAAAATTGTAAGTTAAATTTTAGTTAAAATTCAAAACTTCTCTGTCAAAGATACTGTTTAAAAAATCAGCAGTAAGCCACAAATTAGAAATATAATCTTTGAAATCACATATATAATAAAGGACTTGCACCCCACATGTATCAATAACACTTTAGATTTTTTTTGAGACAGGTCTCACTGTACAGCCATGGCTGCTTTGGAACTCAACATGTAAACCAGACCAGCTTGGCACTCACAGAGATCTACCTGCTTCCTCCTCTCAAGTGCTGAGTGCTGGGATTAAAGGCATGCACCCACCATACTGGGCTTACCAATAACACTTTAAAGTCAACAATATGAAAATGAAAAATAAGGTTAAGAAATGGGCAAATACCTGAAATGATATCTCCACTATCAAGAAAAACAGATAACAAATAAGCATATGACCATCATCTGTCCTTTAGTAATTACAAATTCAAATGAAAATGACTTACGATTATGTACCTATTAGAACCTTTAAAATATAAAATATGACAACATCCAAGGTTCATAATAACAAAGAGATATGGGGACTCTCAGTTACTGCTAGCTGTGCTACTGAAATGATACAATGACTTTATAAAACAGATTGGTAGTTTTTCTGTCAATTAAGTGAAGAGGCAGCCTCAAAAACAGAAGACAATCTTTCCAGCTATACATTTAACAGAAATTAATATTCAAAATATACAAATAACTCAAAAATGCCAAATAGAGAAGTCTCAAAGGAAGAAATATAAATGGCTATTAAATATTTTAAAAAGTGTTCAACATTGTTCTGAAGAGATGGCACAATGGTTAAGAGTATTTGCTGCTCTTGCACAAGACTGCGATTTTGTTCTGAACATCTACAAGTGACTCACAACCATTTGTAACTCCAGTTCCGGGATATTCACCACCCATTTATGAACTACTCTGGCACAAAGCCTGTGGTGGCATGTATACATACATTCACACTAATGCTCATACACATAAAATAGTGAATCTAAACAAATTAAAATGTTTAAACACATCATTAGTCTTTGGGAGAATGCAAATTAAAACTACTTTGATATTTCTTCTCACCCAATCACAATGATTGTCACCAAAGGTTCAAAGGATAACAAATGCTGTTGGGGTCGTGGGGAAATGGAGACCCTTATTCACTGTTGATGGGAGTGTGAACTGATATGGTTACTATGGAAGTCAATGTGGTATCTCTCGCAAAGCTGAAACTTGAGCTTCCACATGACTTGGCCATACCATAATTCCTGGACATCTAGCCAAATGACTCTGTTTATTGCAAAAGAGATGCTTGTTTATCGGTTTTCAATATGACTATATTCTGGGACCCTCTCTTTTAAAAATCTACAGGGTGAGAACATTAACTGTCTATAGTTCTTCAGGAAAGGGTAGAAATGGGTACTTCCTTTATAAGAAGTAGGAAATGAAATAAGTCTATATATTCATCAATTGATGAACAGGTAATGAAAGTATGGTATATAAACACAATGAGATTTTATCAAGTTGTGTAGAAAAATGAAATTTGTAAGAAAATTAATGAAGTGGAAATAACTATACCAAATGAAATAACCCAGATCCAGTAGATAAATACTACAGGTTCTTTCTCATGTATTGACTATGGCTTCCAATATTTAGATTTCTGTGCTTAACTTAGAGTGTCTACAGAGGCCAGGAAGCAAGAAAGGAGCCAGAGGGCATTAAGATGTACAGTAAAATGCATAGTATATGAAAGTAGAAGAGGGGACTACTTGTGGGAGCCCACAGTAAAGAGTCCGTTCCACCTTGACTAAAGGTCAGAGAGTTCAGTCCTATTCATGCTCCTTCAAGGTTTTATAACAGGATGTTTTGACCTAAGGTGTGCTTCCAGGGTGCTTTGCCTAGACAAAATGATATTTTGACCTACAGTGTGGTTACTTGATGTTTGGAGATGTATGGAGGAAATCACTTTGTTTGTTCTTTGTATTATGGCAAGGAAGTATTTTGCCTTCCCACCCCGCTTTTTGGATTGGGATATATTAGAACTTGAGTAATAAACTTGAGGTGGATCACAGTATTCACTGGATGCCACCCCAATTCTGTCTATTGTCTCTTATCTATTCCTTTCTTCAACCCATACTCTCCTTCTCTGGAACGTACAAACCCAGACCCAACAACTACTCAAATGTGATCCTAATTAGTCTTATCAATAAAAACCAGGAGTCAGATCGAGGTAAAAATCTGGAAGATCAAAGAACCAGGAGAAGCCGACAGTTGCTTCCTTGCTCTCTCATTCCTCAGGCCGAAAGTACTGAGAGCCTGTCTACACCCTACCTTTTCACTTCTTGTCTCCACCTCCTGAGTGCTGGGATTAAAGGCATGTGCCACCATTGCCTAGCTTCTGTGGTTAACCAGTGACTAGCTCCACCCTCTGATCACCAGGCAAGCTTTATTTGTAGGAACAGAAACAAAATATCACACAACAGACTACTATGAGTGAAAAGGTTTAAATAGGATGAGGATGGAGAAAGGGGAGATGAGAGAGGGTTAAAATAAACAAAGGAAATATGAAAAGGCCATGCAGAATCATATTACTTTACAATCCAACCAAAACTATAACTGAAAAAAGAGCTTATATAGGTGGATAATGCTGCTCCCTGAAGTCATGGTGTTTTTGTTGTTATTATTTGTTTTTGTATTAGTTACTTTTAAGTTTTGAGATTATAATTTGATTACAACATTCCTCCCTTCCCTCGCCTCTGAACTCTCTCATATACCACTCTGAATTCTCTCATATACCACTCTCTACTCTCCTTCAAATTCATGATATATATATATTTTTTGTTTTAATAATTGCTTCTGCATGCATGTTAATGTACAAATTCCAGGGCCAGGTGCAGGACATATTCATATGTTATTAGCTCCCAAAATAAAATACTTTTATTGCCATTGTTCTTGATTGCCCACCAAGGTTAGATGGTGAGACCCTATTATCAAAACATAACACCTTGTCCACTGAACACAGAGAATCCAAGATGGAATTGAGTTGGGAGATTTCTGCTGGTTAGTGCTCATAGTGCCAGAAATTGCTGTGCAGACTTCTTGAAGAGAAAAGGTATTGGTGGTCTTACCCAACTGTGGAACCTGTATGATACAATACTGACTTGCCAGGCAAGATATGCCCACTGGTACAATGTTTGGGGGTGTAGCCAACAGGCTTGTGATAGGATTTGAGGCCCACACCATGGGAATAAATACACTCTTGGTACTGTAAGCTAAATCAAAACCTATGGCTGGGAGGAGGGTTCATAGGCCCTAGTGGGGAGCCTACTACTGTTGCTTTGTTTATGGACAGGTACTCAAATATCTTCTAAATAATTAATTATGTTCATGCCCATAAACTAGTGCTGCTCTCAACCTTGCATGAAGATGCTTTTGTTGCAGTGGGTGAAAATTAGTGAATAGATTTATAACTGGTCAGTGTACTGAGAGAAAATGACTGCTGAAGGTCAGCTGTAAACAGTCCACTTGCATCATATCTGTCAACACCTAGGGAACACTGTAGAAGAAGGGGTTGAAAGAATGTAAGATCTGGAGGATAGAGAGAAGTGCTAGGAAACTGACATCCAGATAGAAAATGTTACAATCATAAATATATAGTATCTGTCCATATCTATACAAGGACTGTACAGGATTGGGCTCATCAACATTTCATTCATAAGCAGTGAAGAAATTGCCCCTGAGGCTCCTGCCCTTTCCTAAAGAACTATTGGTGGTTAATGGTTCCAGGGAAGGGGGCAACATGACTTGCTTATGCTCCAGCAAATATTCACCTATCCATGCTTTTGCAACCAGTCCAAACTAAACTCGGTAGATACAAAGAAAGAGGGGACCTCGTGAAGGAAAAGCATTCAGGAGGGAGCTGAGGATAAGAGAGAGTAATATGGGAGAATGAATGTAATCACAATACATTCTATATTGCATAGAATTTAAGAAAAAAAGAAAACAGATTGGCATTTTTTACAAAGCTAAACATAATCTTGAATGATGTATCAATTGTTCTTTTAGATTTTTACACAGCTGATTGAAAAAGCCATGTCCTTACAAACTCCTGCATACTTTTTAGAAGACAGGGTCTTGAAAGGTAACCTAATCTGACTTCAGATTGGTGATCTTTCTGTGTGAACCTCTTGAGCGCACTCTGGTGTCTGTTTGCACATGTTTATAAGAGTATTGTGGTGTGGGAGGTTCTTCTATTTATATGTTGATTTTATTGGTTAATGAATAAAGAAACTGGCTTTGCCTGATAGGGCAGGGGAGAGCTAGGCAGAGAAAACTAAACTGAATGCTGGGAGAAAGGAGGCAGAGTCAAGGAGAAGCCATTTAGCCCCACTGGAGACAGATGCTGGAACTTTACCCGGTAAGCCACTTCCACATGGTGATACACAGATTAATAAAAATGGGTTAAATGAAGATGTAAGATTTAGCAGATATCACTCATGAACATCGATGCAAAAATTCTCAATAAAATTCTGGCAAACAGA